>NHYE01000696.1:0-41310 GCA_002938385.1 Gymnopilus dilepis
GCAGGTCGCTGTATAGTCTGGAATCAGATCAATCAGTTACGGACTCCAGTTGACGCCCTCCGGGAGTGTCACACCGATTTGGCCAACCGACTCACGTTATTGTCAAAGCAGCTAGAGCATATGGGAGGCCGAACATCTCAACGCCAATATGCAATGGAGTTGCCCATGTCCGCGCAGATCTCATTGGAAACAGAGGCACATAATCACCTCAAGCTCGCGAAAGAGAGAGAACAGGTACTCAAGACCATTCGAGAGATTCCTGGCTTTGACAGCTTTCTCCGTCCTAAGAGATGTGCGGATTTGATGAAAGCCATACCCGACAATGGAATCATTGTTGTGATCAATTCAAGCAAGAGCAGATGTGACGCTCTCATCCTGACGACCGGCCGAGAAGAGCCCATGCATGTCCCGCTGGAGAAATTTTCATTTGACAGAGCGCATACTCTGGCACGCGGGCTACGCGACTGTTTGGAAGATCAACACCTTCGCTCACGCTACGGCGAACAAGATATGTCTGATTCTCGAGTCCTTGGA
The DNA here is from genome assembly GCA_002938385.1 of Gymnopilus dilepis. Lineage (NCBI taxonomy): Eukaryota > Fungi > Basidiomycota > Agaricomycetes > Agaricales > Galerinaceae > Gymnopilus > Gymnopilus dilepis. Next base: position 535 of record NHYE01000696.1, read on the forward strand.
AGGTATAAAGGTCCAAGACCTGGAGGGCAAATCAAGGGGATGCTTCAAGCGTTGTGGACCGACCTCGTGGACCCCATTTTGCAGTTGCTAGGCTTGAAAGTCATAGTATGTTACTCCACAATTGCTCTAAATATTTCCATGTTAATCAATGTTTTTTATCTCAGAGCGGTGATACTGACTTACCGCGGATCTGGTGGTGCCCAACAGGCCCATTCGCTTTCCTTCCCATTCATGCAGCAGGCATATATGACCCAGGGCCGGAATTGACGCATTCCTGTTTGGCGGATTATGTGGTGTCGTCGTATATCCCGACCCTAGCCACCCTAGACAGGCTGCGATCCCGTAATTCAGTTGGTCTCGACCATGACATCCTCCTCGTCAGTCAGCCAACCACACCTGGCATGCCCCCCATTCCGAAAACCGAGGAAGAAATACGCAGGACCCAGGATGCACTGCATAAGCGAGGCATTCGGTCATATTGGTGTAACGGAGAAGATGCGACTGTTGCGCACATTTCGGAATCCATGGAGTCCTTTTCCTGCGTTCATCTAGCCTGTCATGCATCTCAAAACCATGCCGATCCATTAGAAAGTGGGATTTACCTTCACGATGGAGCACTCAAACTATCCGACATTATGAGGAAGAATTTGCCCATGGCTGATCTTGCCTTCTTGTCCGCATGCCAAACGAGCACAGGCAACGAGAAACTCCCGGAAGAAGCTGTCCATCTCGCTGCTGGAATGCTTTCGGCTGGTTACCGTAGTGTTGTGGCGACGATGTGGTCTATTTCTGACAAGCATGCGCCCGACATCGCAGAGACCTTCTACAAATACCTCTTCAAAGACGACACAAGAGAAACAACTGGATCGTCCCGAGCACTCCATACAGCGGTGCAAGCCTTGCGCAGAGAATTGGGTGATTCGACGGAGGTCAAGTTGTTAGAGTGGATCCCGTATGTCCATTTCGGTATTTGATTGTGAGGTAATCAAAGAGGTTCGGGCACATCCACGTCGATATATGCCGTGCCATTGAGTAAATATGATGAATGGCAAGATAGACACCTTTGCTACCTGGTTCGATCTCGGAGCCTACCCCCCTCGTCTCATCAAGCATGTCAAACGATCCTTCCATGCTTTTTCGAGCAGCAGAGAAGTCGTCCTCTACAACATGCAGCGGATAGTTGCTAGGTACAAGAAATTAGCAGAGAGATGGGTACTCTGAATAAGAAATGACTCACCACGTCTGCTGGGAATAACGTCACCGATGAACCAATGAATCTTCTTGCAAGATTGAGGAAGTGAACGAACCAGGGCGGCGATTCACCAGCCAAGAACATCCACCAGTGCACCAGCTCAGCTAAACGACAAATACCTTCAGCTACTAGCACAAAGGATGGAACGAAATGGTACGAACGTTTGGCAGCGAATCGAGAATCAAGACGCGCGTCTGAACCAACAAGAAAAGGAAGGCAAGAAAACTGACGACGAGAACGACGGACGGTGAGGGAAGGGGGGAACGATAGGGATGGAGCTTCGATTTGCTGGCGCTCACTCGAGGAAGTAGGTCAATGGTCATGCCGTAGAATTCGGCCGAGGGGTACTTGACAAGGACCTGCTTGATAGCCCACCAGAGCGGCGTATCGTAGGTGACGTGGTTGTCCATGCCTGAGTGCAGAATGGCGAGCCCATGGCCGTGTTGTCCTCCACCTCTCGAAAAAGGGGCGTGAGGGTACCCTGTGCGTCATCGGACAGCCTGGCGATGGGGATGCCTAGACCAGTCTTGAAGGGGAGGTTGAGGCCGAAGCTGGGGCTGGTGTTGTCCTCGACCTTCATCAAAGGCGGGCCAACCACCTATTGGACAGACCCTTCACACCACTCGACAACAACACCATGGACATTGGCGTCTGCAAGGATGTGGAGGATGTCTCGGGTGGCGTCGCGAACAGCCCTGGCCGTGTTGGTGTTAGGCCGCACGGCGATCCACACAACAACGGGACCAACCATTTCCTCCTCCTCGCCGTCCTTGAGGGTCAAAAGGCGAGCTGTCTTGAGTGCGGAGTATTTGAGACCGTGGTCCTTCATGGACGCAATGATTTTGGGAGCAACGTTATCCCAGACGTTGTTCAGCGGTGTATCGAAGACACCGTGGGCCGTTTTGGTCGGGATCTTGAAGAAACGGGCTCCAGGTGGTGGGTGGGGGATGGGGTTGGTCTCGAGGTCGGAACGCCAAAGAAGGTCGGGAGGGTAGCTAGAGATACCATGGTACCAGAACTTGGACTCGTACTTCGAGATCAGGTCGGGGTTGATGGCGGTGAAGGCATCTGAACTCCATGCTCTTCTGCGAGACGAGAGCATCCACATCGCTAATGGTAGGAGAGAGGGGGGCGTCTTGTGCAGCAGCGGGGGTCGAGTACTTGCGGTTGAGGCAATCCGCGACGAAACATGTCACAGCACTCTGGAAACGCAAAAAGACGTGAGTATGACAGAAACGGGCAAAAAAGAGGATGGAACGACTTACAGCCCAGACGCGTAGAATTAGCCCTCACTGTATCGATCATGAGTCAGACTCCCGGGGCGACAGCTACAAGGTGGACGGAAAATAGTGAGAAAAAGATAACTCGACGTACACAATGATAAAACGGCTCACCATTGCCTAGAAACGCGAGGGATTCGAATTCGTCGTCGCTCAGGTCAACAATCTCTATGAGAAACATTTAGCACTTGTAACGAGGTGAAACGACGAGCGCCACTCACTCTTGTGCCTATACGAAGGATCCATGGTGGCAAGAAAAGCAGATGACGAGGTGAGGGGAATGATGGACGAAAGGCGAGTCTCTGAGTCTAATTATAACCCGGACCGGCCACGTGAAGCACTGCCACCGCAAAGCGAATCCAAAAACCTCACTTTCACCTAGAAAGCGAATTTGTCTCCGTCCCCTCAGAGTCACTCTTCCGCATCATAGCAGCTTGGAGAGAGGGTGCCAAGCACATGCTCTAGTGCATATGCGATGTGGGGTCGCGGCGGTCATGTTATTCAACAAGACGTCACGCCGTGGCAAAGCGCTGTTCCAAAAAGCTGTGTATGTCAACGGTGCAATAAACACTCGACCTCAAGTTATCCTCTACAATCGATCGTATACCCATAGTCTTTGCTTATCTACTGGCAATCAAGGCTAGCTACATCTCGGAGTGCCTTTTGCAATGCCCAGTGACGCTTCAAGTCGTAAAAGGTATGTAGGCGCTCAGCTAGTGATGATCTTGATATCAATGAGCTAACTGCATTTAGCCAACTGTATATCACAAGTACGGAGATCAACATTCACATTCAGTACTCCCACTGAGAATTCGAAATATCAGATCTGCAAATAGATTGTCCTCCAGCCGACGAAGGAAAGGCAGAACTGGACGATCTTAAACTCATCATTGTTGATGAACGAGCTTATGCTCTGAACCTTATAAGGACGTCTCGGTCATCATGGAAGCCGAAAGACGAAGCTCCCATGTAAGGCAGCGCTTGATGGTTGATCTCAGACTAAAATGCTGATCTGGTCGCGCCATAGACCTATTCCACGACATGGTGTGATGCTTGTTGCTGCATCGGACGGATTTGGAGACCTTTCTCGCGCCGATTTCGACATAAGTCATTTGTTTCGTCGGAAACAAGGATCAGAGGGTGCGGGACAAAGAAATAGTAAGTCCAGATACGTCTCGAGTGAGTCCCACTTACCCAGGTGCAATCTTTCCAGGAATTGGCCTAAGTTTGAAGCCAGTAGAGGAGGCACCCAAATTGACATTCTCATACGAGGCGTTTGATTCCAGCACAGCTGGCCTTCTTGAAAGTAAGATTTTCAGACGATATAATATAGCTCACACAACCTGACCAACAATTGATATACCAGCCGGCCAAGTTGATCATCCTCTCGAATTACTGCCCGATTATTATCCAAGGAAACCTGACATGCTCATTTCCTACGGCGACCAATTTCTGAGAAGATTCAACAATCTGACCCAAAGTGAAGACGACATCAAAATGACGATGAAGGCCTATCAAGATGCCGTTGACCTCCTGTCTGCCAACGATCCAAGGCTAGCTACCTTCATAAACGACCAAGGACTGGCATATTTCGACCGCTATTCTATACTCGGTCGGGTGGAAGACCTCCACGAGGCAATGAACAAGTACCGGATCGCGATGGCTATAACGCCAGAGGACCACGAGTATTACCCTCGGTGGCTCAACAATCTCGGAAATGGTTTCTTGATGCTCTCCTTGCGAAACGGCAATCTCGAGGATCTCTCCAACGCCATCGAAACTCATCGCCGAGCCGTGCAGCTCATTCCAGATGGATATGTTCATCTACCATTCATGCTCAACAACCTTGGCAACACACTGCTGAGTCGATTCGAGCACACTGGGGAGTTGGAGGATCTTTCTGAGTCCATCCAGCTTCACCAGCGGGCTGTGATGCTCACTCCAGATGACAGCGTAGGATTGCCATCCATGCTCACCAATCTAAGCCACTCGTTCATCCGGCGTTTTGAAAGAAGCGGAGACCTGGCCGACCTTTCCGAGTCAATTCGGGTGCAGCAGCTTGCTATCCAGCTAACGCCAAGTGGACATGCACGACTGCCATCCATGCTATCGAGCCTTGGACATGTATTTAACAGGCGATATTACCGGACCAGAGAGCTCGATGATATTTCAGAAGCTATCCGTTTTCATCAACAAGCTGTTCAGATGACGCCAGAGGGACACTCGGATCTACCAGTCATGCTCGACAATCTTGGAGATGCACTTCGTATTCGCTATGTACGAACGGGGAAGCTAGATGATATTCAGGAAGCAATTCAGGTCGGAAAGAAGGCAATCGAACTTACCCCTGAAGGACACCCACGTTTACACAGCATGTATTCCCTGCTCGCATTAGCACTCAGTAGGCGCTTTGAGCGAACAGAGCAACTTGATGACGTCCAACAGTCCGTAGAATTCCAACGCAAAGCCCTTCAAGTTACTCCAGCTCAGCATATAAGTTTTCCACTCATGCTAAGCAATCTTGGAACAGTACTTAACCGTCGCTTTCAGCAAACCGGAGACCTTGCTGATATCAATGAAGCAATTCAACTTCATCAGCAATCCGTGGAACTCACTGTAGATGATCACGCGAATCTACCCTCGTATCTTCACAGCCTTGCTCAAGCATTTTCCTTGCGTTTCCGACGGACTGGCAACCCTGTCGATATTTCTCAGGCAATCGAACTCCACCGCCGTGCAATCAAGCTGACACCAGAAGGTCATGAAGAGCTCGTTCCGAGGCTAAGTGGCTTGGGAGATTCCCTGCGCGGCCGTTTTGAACAGACAGGGGAGCTCATAGACATCTCAGAGGCCATTCGACTTCACCAGCGCGCGTTACAGCTCACCCCAGATGATTCTGGGGATTTTGCAACTCTCTTGAATAACCTGGGAAACTCGTTCACTGATCGCTTCGAACAGAGCCGTGATCCTCTTGATATTTCAGAGGCGATTCAGCTTCATCAGCAAGCGCTGAAGGCCACTCCAGAAGGACACCAAAGAATGCCAGCTAGGCTGAGTAGTCTCGGGTCTGCGTTTTGTTATCGCTTTGAACAGGCGGGCAGTCTTACCGACATAGAGGAGTCCATTCGAATCCATCAACTTGCAATCCAGTTGACTCCAGCTGGAGATGCGCAACTCCCGCTCAGATTGAATAACCTTGGGCATGCACTCTTTCGTCGTTTCGAAGAGACGAAAACCCTCACTGATTTATCTCAGTCGATTAAGCTTCATCAGCAATCTGTCGACCTCATGCCCGAGGATCATCCACGTCTACCCGCCTGCTTGAACAATCTTGGCAACTCTTTTCTTATGCGTTTTAGTCGCACTCGAGAGCTGGCGGATAATTCAGAGTCGATTAAACTTCGAGAGCGCGTGATCCATCTCTTGCCAGACGGCCATCCAGATTTACCAGACATGCTATACAACCTTGGGAATGCGTTCTTCCTTCGCTTGTTGCAGACTGAAGAGCCAGAAGCATTTACCTCAGCGATGTCAAAATTCACCGAGTGCGCTTTGTCTTCCAATGGCTCTCCAATGACGGGCATACTGGCTTGTCAGAGGTTGACCTTGTTCTCCAAGGCTATCAAATCAAGGCCTGCTTCCATCTCTAATGTATTGGCAGCTCAAGAAAGAATTATTCACTTACTCTCACTACATACGAGCCTAAAAGAGACTTTAAAACGGCGTCATAAACTTCTCGTTGACTCGTCGAAGTTGTCAACAGCGGCTGCAGCTACAGCATTATCTGTCAACCACCCAACGAAGGCCGTTGAATGGCTGGAGCAAGGTAGGTGTATTATCTGGAATCAAATCAATCAACTACGACTACCCCTGGACGAATTGCGCATGTGTCAGCCAGCTCTTGCCGACCGATTCACAACCTTATCAAAGCAGTTGGAAAATGCAAGCGCTCGTACAGACCTTCGGAATACTGGCCAGCAGCTGTCACTGGCCATCAGAATTTCACTGCAAAATGAAGCACATGATCACCTCAGAGTGGCCCAAGAAAGGGATGCACTACTCGAAAGCATTCGCGGAATACCTGGATTCGAAGATTTCTTGCGCCCCCGAAAATTCGCAGACCTTGCAGGCAAACTCCCAAAGGAGGGTTGGGTGGTCGTTCTCAATGCTGACCAAAGCCGATGTGACGCCTTAATTCTCTCAGCAGATTGCAAGGAACCGATGCATATACCTTTAGAGCGAATCTCTTATGATAGGGCAACTGAACTTACCAAACTACTTCGCGATAAATTGGCTTCTCGCCTATTGCGTAGTCGATATTCCGAGGAACTTCAGTCTTCGGCGCACGTTCGCGCTGCCTCAAAATACAAGCCTCGGAATGTAGAGAACGAGGTTCAAAATGTGCTAAGGATACTGTGGATCGATCTCGTCGAACCTATTCTACAATCCCTGGACCTGAAGGTGATGTAACTTCTAAAACGCATAATATGTGTCCATTCACGATACTCAAAGGCCGAGGGTGACATCTCAAACTTACCACGTATTTGGTGGTGCCCGACAGGACCTTTCGCTTTCCTCCCCATTCATGCTGCTGGAATCTATGGCAACAAGGAGGGTCCACGTTCTTCCTTGGGAGATTTTGCAATATCTTCATATATTCCGAATTTGAGCACCTTCGACAAACTTAGGTATCCTGCTTCGAGTTTGACCAACAGCAATGTCCTTTTTATCAGCCAACCAGCAACCCCTGGACTACCCAGAATTCCAAGTACCAGTAAAGAAGTCGACAAGGCTCGAGGACAACTGGATCAGCGGGGCATCTCGTCAGCTCTGTATCAGGGTAGCGAAGCAACTGTCGCCGCCATCACAAATTCCCTGGACCATTTCTCTTCTCTTCACTTGGCTTGCCACGCCTCGCAGAATGTCGGGGACTCTCTTCAAAGTGCAATTCACCTTCACGATGGGCCGCTCAGACTCTCAGCAATCATCCAGAAAGATCTCCCAGCGGCTGAACTAGCTTTCTTGTCTGCTTGCCAGACGAGTACCGGCGACGAGAACCTGCCTGAAGAAGCTGTCCACTTGGCGGCCGGGATGCTAGCGGCCGGCTATCGAGGTGTGGTGGCGACTATGTGGTCCATTTTCGACAAACATGCACCACAAATAGCAGAAGAATTCTACCAGAACCTATTCATTGATAGCTCAAGAGAGGAGGGGAGAAGGCTGGATATTACCAGTGCTGCAAGAGCCCTTCACATTGCGACCCAGCATCTGCGCAATACAGTGGGCGATTCGGACGAAGCACTGCTGACATGGATTCCATACGTTCATTATGGGATTTAAATCCAGACATGTAACTCCAGGATACGAGATAAACCTTTTCACTTCTTCGTCCCGTTAGCGATCCAGTGGGGCTTTTTCTTCGAACCTGAACTAGTTCATCCCTGGCTATTGTCATGAATTCAGCTCTGACTGTAGTTAACTTGTCAAATTTGTTGAATTGCTTTACTTACAACTCGAAGGTTTGAGCGATATTTTGCATGAGCTTACTCGAAGAGAACCAAGCTGAAGAGATATATGCAGCAGGCTGTCATATCTTGCGCGACATGATTCCTGGTGAGGAGAGACGGTGAAAGACCGAGAGGTGACTGCTCACCGCATTTGACTTTAGGGCCGACTAATCGCTATCATGTGAAGCTGTACGTCATAGAAGCCTTGCAATGTCACCACCAACCCCTTCACAAAATGAATCCCAACAGGTCGTCCATATCGCCCCCGTTGAGGCAAGCCATACCAGATTGAAACTTAATATGTAATTTAAGGATGTCACTCAAGGTCTACACCGAAGAAGCAGCCAGATGAGCCGGATCGGCCTTGAAAATGAACGAACGGCGAGCAGCGCTAGCGCTGTCTCGTCGTAAGCCAATCTTAATTTGCCTACTTTTTTGACACTGATTCTCTCAGTACCCATAGTTGTTTTGCAACCTGTCGAGCCGACGCAAGGCTAAGGGCTGGCAAATTATCATTACTCCAAAGTTCTTCGCCGATCCGACCGAACCTCTGAACGACGATCCGAAAGCAAAGGCGCGTCGTCGACGCCTTCTCAAACCACCGAAGAAGTATTCCCGGAGGGCAGTGTCCCGTTTCTCTCATTGTCGATACAGCTTTCTTCCTCTGAGCAACTCTCAGCTTCATATACTGGCTCGTCCCCGAAGTTGAGGCTAGTGATTTGTCACAAGTTTCCTTCAGCAATCCCTGATGGCTCTAGGATGAAGTGTGCTCACGTTGAAGCTGCTCCAAGGGATGTTGTCGCGTCGACGACAAGATCATGCCATCGAGGATCGCAAGTGATTTCCTTCATGAAGAGCCCCATTCCTATCGACGTGCGTAATGGCTTCTCATATGCGGACAGCACCTTCGATTCCGTCCTCGCTTCTGCCAAATTGCAAGCTGCCTCATCTTCTCTTTGACAAATGACAAGTTCAATTCACGGTCTACTCATCCCACGAGGTCGAGGAGCCCTGACCTTTTTGACGTGCTCTCCGCGAAATAGAAGGAATCGACCAGAAGTGGACGTGAAGAAGAGCCTTTCTCGCAGCGTTGTTCCTTCGGTGCCCGAGCTTCAACACGGGCGGCCAAGCGTCGCTGCACTATACCTTGACAGGACATCGGTAAGCGGTAGACTTGACTATGCACGCCCGACTCTGAATCTCATCCATTTTTGTAGCTAAAGCCTAAGTTGTGGGTTCGAGACAATCCTGCATCACAAGACGCCTCATCCGACTTCCCGCTAGTCTAAGGGCTTAAAGAAGAGATCTACTTCTAATCGAGAAACATGTTGAGTATTAGCGTATCCTATCTCGCGTCTGTATCTCTGCACGACAAATTGGAATCTAAGCTTCAGATCATCCGCTTTGCATCTCACAATTGAAACGGACTTTAGGAAAGCACCAGAAGGATTTTGAACATCGAATCTCCGTGTTCCAGCACAGCCTACTGCTTGGCGGTCGCCTTCGCCGACGTGGCTGCCAGCGACGACTTGCGGTGGAACGACAATCTGCATTTCGCAAGGAGCTTTGCGGACATCTTGACGAATTCGGATGCATCACTGCGATTGGCGAAGGCAATTTCCGACAAGGGTCCACATCGCCAAATAAATCGATACAGGGTAGCGCCGTCAATTCTGGAGCGTCTCTGAAGTCAAGGTTGCAACAGTGCATTTATTTCCTTCCCTTTCACTTGAGTGGAACAAGGCATCGCTGAATGAACGCGACCTTGGCGGAGCCTCTCGTCAACCCCGCAGAGGGAACAAAAGCGGAATGGAGGGGTTGCCATGACGAAATCGTGACCCCGGTTGTTTTTAGACCAGCCTCGTGTGGCGCCGAATTCCGAAATTTTTGGTTGACCTGCCTAATTTGGTGCGCACACGACCCTGAAGCAAGTCATGGTCGTGCAGGTTCGCGTTTTGAAAGGACCTTGTTGCGAGTTGACCACCAACTTGGAGCTGCAGGTACAGCGCGACGACCGATTTCTTGTCTCTTCTTCCCTTGCTTTCTGTCTTTTTAATATCCTCTGCAATCGCTCTCGCTCTCTTGCTTTCTTCGACGATTCTTTGACTCCTATACGGTTTTCAAACGCGACTTTCAAATATGGCTGAGTTTGAAGTGGCCACTCCCAAGCTCAGGACTAAGCCCTCCCTCAGGGGCTTGAACACCCCAACGGGTGCTCGCCCCAAGAGCAACTTTTGTCTAGCACGCTCAGCGACCATCTCGACGCCCTCACCGCCCTCTTCCTCCGAATCCAGCCCGAGCTCCAACACGAGGAGCAGCCCAGGGCGCGGAGCCAAGCTGACCGTCCGTATCGAGGACGACATGACGACGTACGCGCAGCTCATCAAGAGCGCCCCCGTCAAGACCATCCGCAAGCTGCCCATCCCTCCGATGCCTGCTACGGCCGTCGAGGGCTCTATCAGCAGTCGTCTGCTATCCGTGGCGCCCCGATCGGAGTATGCAGAGCCGCACTCTGCCCCAGCCGCGCTGCAGACGCCGCTCAGTCCGAGGATGGTACGGCCCCTCCCTCCGTGCCCACCCCCACCCTACCGCCCGAATGAATCTTCATTTGCACTTTCGCCTCCACGGACACCCACGCCTGAATCCACATCTGCGCCTGTCATTGTTGCATCGCGGAGTTTGGCTGGTTCTCCCCCGCCTGTGGAAGGTGGTGCGAGGAGAGTGGTTAAACCACTGCCTGTCCCTGTCATCAAGGTCGAGCCGAAAGAGCTTCCGAGGAAAGCTAGCACAGAATGTTCTTCGCACCCAGTGCCGTCATCATTTCCTTCCATTTCGCCTGCCTCGACTCCAACGGCAACACCCTCTCGTCCTAAGCGGACGGCGGAGAATGCTTCTGCGCAGGAGAAACACAAACCCAGTCTATCCCTTTCCGAGGACACGCAGAAGCAGCTTCCATCAACGCCCAAGAGAGAGCCCGACGTTATCCATCTCAAGTTCCGACACAAACACTCCCTCAGCCTCGACTCTGATACCAGCACAAGCGAGGACGATGATGACGATTATGGGTCTGTAGGTGATCCCACTTTTCGGCACTCGCGGGTGACCATCCGCCTCGAAGACAGCCGATCCAATGCCGCTGACACTGGCGGGAAGGGCGTGAAAGGCCTCGGCGGCGAGTGCGTCGAGAAGAAGGCTGATGACCTCGAGAACTTCGTCGACTACTCGTGGATGCTGTCCAACAGGAAGCTGTACCAGCTGGATGCCCTCACGTCGCAGCAGATGGCTGGCGGCAAGTGGTTATGGGAGAAGAAGGGCAAGCGGATTACGGAGCAGGATTTTGAGAATATCTTGCATATGCTCAGGACCTTGTGAGCTGCTGCGTTGGTGGTGTAGTCGTCCGGGGTGGTGTGGCGGTGGGCTGTAGGTGGCGTTTCAAGCTTTCTTCCATTCAGTTTCTTTGTCGAGCTTTTGCATAGAGATCATGACTCTCGTTCCTTCATTAGACGATTTCTCCTCGCATCCAATAGCTTATTTATTCCCTGCCACGGTGGGTTGTAACACTGCACTTTCTTTCGTCTTTCGTCCGCCTTCACTTTCCCACTTTTCGTCATTAGTAGCAACAACGATCCTTCATCACTGTTGTCCAAAAGCATCTCCTGTAATATCAATGCAAGTCGTATTTGTGAACAAAGTACATACATACGAAGGGCCCTGGACCATAATCTCTAGAAGACCGCTTGAGGCTCACAAGCAGAGGCTGCTCGTTGTCCCAGACCATCAACAGATAACTGTAGTCTTCCCCATGACTCCTCCCAAATTCCAGTAAAGCACGCGCTTTTCAGGGTGGTATCCCCTCCCCAACCTCTCAAAGCGTTCCTGCTATGATTCTTCTAGGAAAACCGATATTGCGGTGGCACAATCAAATTCGCTGAAACGACAACTTCTTCTGTTGTCAAGTCATATTGGCGAAGATAAAGTACATGCTTGTTGTCCTGCAAGGCCCTCGACAAGGAAACATTCTCCCCAACCAGGTTTCCAATCACGGTAAGCTGAACCTCTCCCCTTGATTTTTCGCAATATTCCAGCTGCAAGTGCAATTCCACATAAGGATCTCCTTCTCCAACGTCTGATCATCTGGATCTTCATCACAGTAGAGTAATCCCAGAAGCCAATGTCGTGGCGTAACCGAAGTCGAGAACACCTTTCCACAAGATTGTAAGACTCCTGCCTACCGCCAATCCAACCTCGAGATCCACCATGAGTGAGCGAGGCATCACAGTCGTGGCACAACGAACGTTGCTAATACCTCCCAAAAATCATCCCACCCTCGCTACTGCTGTCTGCCCACAAAACTCGAAGCCAGCACATAATGAGGCCTGGCATTAGAGAGAAAACTTCGGTCGCGCGCGATGGAGACAACCTCCTCCTTGCGACCTCTTGAGAAATTGCCACAGGCAAATCGTTCTTTAGGAACCTCCCGTCTTACTGTCCATCTTTATCCACCTGCCCATTGTTGTGAAGCGATCAAATTCGCCAATATCCCCCTAAAAATCGTCAGACCTCCGGTAGCACTCACATTGTGCAATTCAGCCTAGAATCCAGCATAAAACGAGTCCAGAAGTTTGCAGCAAATAAGAAATCGAGTAACGGGTGTCCCCGCCGCGATAACCCTTGGCAAATTGGCGATGTCGTGGGCAGTCAAAGTCGCCAGTATCTCCCCCAAAAAACGTCAGACCCCCGGCAGCGCTGCCTGCCTATAATCCGACCCCGAATCCAACATGAAAAACGGCCCCATGAGTCAAAGCGCAAAGAAATTTCAGCAGAAAAGGGATTGTTGATCCTCCCCACGACAATTTCGGGAAATCGCCAATGTCGTGGCACCGCCCAAATTGCCAAAATCCCGCCAAAAAATCGTCAGACCTCCGTAAGTGCATCCAGCCTCCAATCCAACCTCAAATCCGATATAAAATGGTCAAAGCATAAGAGACAATAGCAGAAAAGGGATTGTTGGTGGTGGTGGTAACGGTGAGAGTGGTTTGTTTGGCGGATTGTTGTGTGGCCACGCGCGACTTGCTTGACTTGGCCTTCCCCGTCTTGTCTCCTTTTTTCCTCCTCACCGTCTTGCTCGATGTCGGGCAAGGCTCCTCCAAAAGGGCCCAGGGCTCTGCTGGGATCCCAGCAGGGCTCGTCATCGGGGCCCTCATCGTCCTCGTCGTCCCTGCCATCGTCGACTGCGAACCACAATTTCGCACAGCATCACCCACCACCTCCAGCAAGACCTGCACCGTCTGCTACCACCAGTAACTTCATCAGTAGGATCGGTGCGACACCACCTACGGGCCCTAGAAGTCTCCAGGGCAACAGTAGACCACCTCCGCAAGGTCCCAAACATCTGGTGAACGGTCACGGTGGGCAGCACTCTAGTGCCGGCGGCACCAATGGCTTGGGCCCCTACGCCCTGCGCACAGACCGTAATCCAATACAGATCAAGGGCAAAAAGCCAGACGTGGGTCCGAGTACAGCGGTACGTGCTCGAATTTTCGATCATTTTCAGAAGATGGTGTTAATTAGCGCTCGCTTTGCTGGCCTCTTTCCTTGTATTTGCAATCACGTTTTCTGTATCGTATCATAGGTCAACCACGGCTGGAAATCATCGCATTCTCAAGGCTACTCGCGCGGGGAATCAGCCTTAAACGGGCTTACTAATGGTGTTGGCTCAAGTAGTGGCAGCAGCAGCAGTGCTTCTGCTACGCAAAAGTCAAAACCGACGGTACCGAGTGCTACTTCTGCTACGCCGAACTCGCGACCTGGAGAGCTGAAGCAGGACAGGCCGACGGTGCACATTCCGATGCAGCCTCGTCGAGATCGGAAGCCCAGTATTGCTGAACCTCCGCCGCCCCCGCCTCCGACGTATGACCCACCACCACCACCTCCGCCAACTCAACCTCCTCCTCCGGCGCCTCCATCACCGCCTACAGCAGAACCTGATGTGTCTCCTCCACCTTTACCTCCGTCGGAACCTGCCCCGCCACCTCCACCACCTCCGAAAGTGTCACCGCCACCACCACCACCTCCCACACGTTCAATATTTTCCCCGCCTCCATTACCACCCTCAACTTCCCCACCGCCGCCTCCACCACCACCTTCAGAACCTGGGCCTTCCATTCGTCCACCTTCTCCACCTCAGGACGGGCCTCTACTAGACCAGGATGAGCCGATGCCTCTGCGTGAGGAATCTGAGCCTCCAGAAGATGACATGGAAATTGTACCTCCTCCGTCATCTAGGCCCTTACCATCAAGATCTCCTTCACCACATAGAGAACGTTCCTCATCACCACCTACAATTATTCCACCCCCACCGCGTCCAGAACCTCTGAAGCACTCATTACCTCAACGCCCTGCTTCACCACCATGGCTGTCTGCTTCGACAAGTCGTTCAAGGGACTCATCGCGATCCTACCGTCCTTCTGAGCGATCACAATCGCCCAAGAAGGAACCATCGCCATCCCTTCCTACTATAAGACCCACACCATCCCTACCTCCCTTACCCGCATGGCCTCCTGACCAAAGTCATTATCCAGCTGACCATCGAGCGTTCAAGGTCCTATATGACCCTGCCGTGGACGCTCCCACCTCCTCGTCGTATCACTTCTACTACCCACACACCAAGTCGCCGTCGTACTACCGCAGCTTGATAGAGCAGGTCCGGAAATGTGCCGAGAGCAATGCTGGCTTGACTGAGCGACTAAAGGGGAAAGGCAAGGGGAAGGAGATACTGTACAGGTACGAAGGCGAGGTGCTGAGACCAGATATGGTCGATGGTGGCAATGTGAAGGAGGACGAACTTGTGCCTTCTGATCCGAGGAAGAACTTGTCGATTAGACGGCCGCCTTTATTGCGGAAGGCCCCAAGCGAATTCCTTGTCGTGAAGTATGAGGTCAGTGCTCTTTATTCAATTTCTTTTTGCTTTTATATACTATTCCTTCATTTCTGCCATCCTTGGCATTCTGCATGGCCTTCATTCCATCTGTCAACGCCTTGTCTTTCCTCGCCCGCTTTCCTCCTCTAATTAATCTCAACATCCAATATGAGCTGGCTGATTGACGTTCTTCATTTTTTTCATGACAGTACGACGCCAACTCGACAGGCCCACCCCCGCCTACCTCCGTCCTAGTGACCAACTTCTCGCCACTGACATCCAACCGGGACCTGCGGCGGCACTTCAGCCAATACGGCCCCATCATCTCCTTCGACCCACAGATTGACAAGGAAAATGGCAGCGCCCTGGGCATCCTTCTTGTCAAGTACGAGACACACGAAGAGGCCAAGCGGTGCGTCGAGAAAGAGCATGGGCGTAAAGGCGGTATTGGACTCATTGCTGCTTCGATGCTGAAGCCCGGCGAGACGGAGGAGTGGACCGTCGTGTTTGATTGGGAGGGGCTCAAGATGAAGGCACTGCTGAAGGAGCTGGAGGAGAAGAAGAAGAGAGACAGGGAGGAGAAGCGGAAGGGTGCCAGCGGTGCTGGTGCCTCCCTCCCTAATGACGTGAAGGCTGGGACAACACCTCTCAGTGGGGTCGGAACGCCACAGTCTGGGATCCAGAGTCCTGCACCATCGAGAAAGGGAGGGCCTCCAGGCCCTTCAAATCTTTCGAAACCTACTCCCGGGCAGCGTCCTCCCCTGCTGAGTGGTTATCCTTCTTTCGCAAAGCATCTTGGTCTGCCTCCGCGACCACCTGTGTCAGTTCCACCTGGCTTGCCCGCTGTTCCCATCATCCATGGCAGTGCAACACCCATGTCCTCCTCGGCGACAGAAAACGCTTCAACAGCGGCCGACAACACCAAGGAGGGCCCAGCCGAGCAGCCCTCGGCCAAAGACCCGCCCACATTGTCCGTCCACCATGCTCTGCGGATGGCGCGTGCGCAGGCAGCCGCGAAGCACTCCAAACCCGCGCAGCCCAAACCGACGGTGCAGAAAAAGGCTCCAGCAGCTGCTAGGGGCGTTTTGGCTGTATACCAGGAGGAGGAGGAAGAGCGGACGATGATGACCGTGATGGGTGCTGATAAGTCCGCTGCGGATCGGGAGAAGGAGAGGCAGGAGGTGGTCAGGCAGCTTGCGGAGAATGGTCATGAGCATGTCAAGATCCATGGACATGGTGGGTTGGCATCTGTGCTGGAGGAGGATGTAAGGGAGTTCTTGAGGGGATTTGAGGTGGACAAGGTGGGTGTCTTTTCTGACTTGGTTTCTTCATGTTGCTGATTCTTGAAACTACAGGTACTCAAAGACCACACCGGACTCTATGTCACCTTTCAGAAGAAGGGCGTGGCACAGCGTGCGGCCACAGTCAGTGCGACCAGGCGTCTTGGAATGCACACAGTGACCTTGACATGGCACCCTCCCCCAAACTACGTCCCCGTCAAGGAGAAGACGCACTGGGACGACACCGAGCTCGTCGAGGCCGCCCAGAAATTGGTCGTCCAGGAACTGCGAACCCTGCTGGAGAAGGACATCGCCGATCGCATCGTGGCGCACGACCTGAAGAAAGTGTGGCAGGAAGAAAGGACCAAGAGTACGAGCACCTTGAACAAGGAGCTGAAACCGCTTGAAAAGAAGGGCCTCAAGGGTTTATCGTTCAAGAAGGCGAAGAAGGCTGTGCAGATGCAGGTTGAGGAGAGGCGGGTGCCAGTGCACGTGGCTATGGAGGAAGAGGAGGAGACAGAAGTGGAGGAAAGGCCTAAGAAGAAGAGGAAGACGGAGGCAGTTGCCAAGAAGCCGCCGCGGAGAGTCGTTGATGACGATGACCTGGAGTCTGAAGAAGAGGACGAGGAGGACTTGGCTCGCCTGGCTGCTCTGGGCGCAGAGAGGTTGCCTAAACGTGCTACGTCAGAGGATGGCGAGGACGAGGAAGAGGAAGAGCAACCAGCTAAGAAGAAGCAGAAGGTTGATGAGGAGCTCAAGCCCAAGAAGCCAGCCAAGAAATCCAGAAAGGCTGGCCTTGTGACGGAGCTCGTCATTGGGGAACGCGAAGCCTTCGAGTCGCCTGCTGTTGCCCAACTTCGCCTCGACTCTGCTTTGGAGTCGTCGCTGTCTCCCTCACCGACACCTGTCGTCGTTCAGCCCAAGCAACGACGTAAACGTCCTCTTACTCCACCTCCGCCAACACCGCCACCAGATCCTGTCTCCCTGGGTCTTTGTGAAGATGATGAGGACCTATATTTCGCCAAACTTGCCTTATCTGGAGAGATGCCAGGCCCAGAGCCGCCACAGCCGCCACCGTCTTCTGCTGATCCCGACGTGCCGACCTTTCGAAAGCATCTCACAGGAAGCGCGAGGACAGAAGGGTACTACAAGATCACGCATGCGGAGAAGGCCGCGTATGTGGCGCAGTACCAGGCACGTGCGACTAATGTGCCTCCTATCGTCGACGAGCCTCAACCACAACACATTACTTCCTCTCGTTCGAATCGTGCCAATGCTCGAAGGCGCGCTCAAGGCCTGGAAGAGATCAATCAGGTCCAGCGGGCCGTGGCACTGTCCAAGGGCGAAACTGCCAATGAACTCACCTTCAAATTCAATCAGCTCCAGACGAGGAAGAAGCATCTCCGCTTCGCTCGGTCGCCTATTCACGATTGGGGTCTGTATGCTATGGAGAAGATATCCCGCGGCGAGATGGTGATTGAGTATGTGGGAGAGATTATCCGGGCACAGGTGGCGGACAAGCGTGAGAAGGCGTATGAGAGGCAGGGTATCGGAAGCAGTTATCTCTTCAGGATCGACGAAGATCTCGTGGTCGATGCCACGAAGAAGGGTAATCTGGGGTATGTTGCTCGGTAACTTCTCATCTCTTCAAAACTCATCTCTTTCCCTCTAGTCGCCTGATCAATCACTCTTGCGATCCCAATTGCAATGCGAAAATCATCACTATCAATGGCGAGAAGAAGATCGTCATTTACGCGAAGCAAGACATCGAACTGGGTGATGAGATCACCTATGGTGAGTGCTTATCAGTCTTCTCCC
The DNA here is from genome assembly GCA_002938385.1 of Gymnopilus dilepis. NCBI lineage: Eukaryota > Fungi > Basidiomycota > Agaricomycetes > Agaricales > Galerinaceae > Gymnopilus > Gymnopilus dilepis. The sequence goes on from NHYE01000696.1 coordinate 18,591, forward strand.
GAGAAGACGCGGTTCTGACCCAATTTGTCGATGCAGACTATCATTTCCCATTTGAGCAAGACAAAATTCCCTGTTTATGCGGCTCTGCCAAGTGCCGTGGATTCTTGAACTAGATTCTTTATAATCATTATCTCCGTCCAGCATTCAAGTCTTATTTGCCGTTATACCCTGCTTGCTTTCTTCTAGCTAGCTTGTGTTATTCTTTTCGCTGTTTGCATGTCAAGTCTTGTACTATTTGTCCATATTTTTCATTGTCCCATGATATCGCAAGCGCTTTCACCTGTTCTGCATTCGACAAACCGCATCACTGTATCAAGTTCATACTTCATCGATCACCTCAACCCTCAAAGATCCAATTCTCTAAGCATGAAGGGAGAAATAGCTTGGCAGGAATGTGTAAATTGTCCACAACATCTATAGGCAAACGCAAATATATGACAAAGTACGTGGTACTTTGGTCTCAGGTGACGTTCCATCATTTGTCCCCTTCATCTATGGTCGCTTCAGGTTCTAGGACAAACGCAGAGCGCGCCGAATGCAAGGACCTCAGTGATCAGACTCATATCCACTTCGATTCTGAGCCTCGCCAGACTGACAATACTGGTAACAAATCAGCAAAAAAGTTACAGTGCCTCTCATGGCTTCGGCGTCTCAAAAATTCGGTGTGGTCTCAAGTCCTGGCTCTGTCGTGGTTTCGTCCACCTGTTATACCGTCCGGTCCTTGGAGAACGCATTTCGGTTACAAGCCAACACCTAAGAGGTCGGTCTGCCTTGTTGCTCCCAGAAGGCCACGCCTAATCCAAGTATCTTCAATCGCAGAAATTTGCCCTGATGTTGGTGTTCAATTGCTCCAGTCTGATGACGCCGACTTCCGATGGACTCAGCAGGAGCAAAATCGCTGTACTTACTACGCGACGTGACCTCTCAATCTCCTGATGCTCCGTCGTCACGAATTCTGAATAGCTAAGCGTCGAGCCACGGGTAACGAGCTCATTCTTACTTTAACAATTTACAAGGGAGGCCGTGCTGCAAGATGCAGTCAGTTCATATGTGCCCGGGGAGACGAGTGGCGCCCCTCGTCTGTGAATCATTGGTGGAAATTTATTCGACTTCGTTGAGGTGGGTCAAAATCCCGGTCGTCCGTCGCCTTGAATGGTCCGTCACCTTGAATCGCTGATAGTCCCTCTCATCCTCGTAAGTTGCTTTATGTTATCGAACTATGGGACCTTGCACTTAAAAAATATAGAAGCAAAACACCTGTCCCGGAGAGACTCGAACTCTCGATCTTCCGATGCCTTGTATGGGGTTCTTCGAACACCTAACAGTCGGACGCCGTGACCAACTAAGCCACGGGACAACTATCAAGCGTTCCTGTCCTAGTCATCAAGGCAAGGAGCACCTCCTGGATACTTACCTTGAGGTGGTGATTTAGCCTTCGACTTTCTGAGAGGATCATTTGAGTGGGTCAAAATCGGGGGCAGTTACGAGTGTCAACCTCACGAAACGTGACCCAAATTAATATCTGAATGAGCTTGGAAATAAATCATCTTTCTTACTTTCTGAAGCCAGCTGATAACAGACGGCAACTCCTGATCGTCCGATAGGAATGAATGTATAGCGAATGACCACCCCCGCTAGTGTGCTTCAACTAAATTTATCCTTCTTCCATATGTTCACTGAAGTTGTATCAGTTAATGCATCTCTCGAATGTCAAGCTACTTCGACTCGGGTTTCAATCAGTGACCCCTGCCGAATCCCGATTCTCACTTACGTATATTGGAACGTATGTCATATTGAATCCAAGCAAGTAATGAAATCCTAAAGGTTTTCCTCGGACTACGCGCGATCATTAAATAACGGCTTGAGTCAGAGGATCTCAATGCTGATCAGAACATAACTTCTCTGACGAGTTCTGACAAATCTTGTCAAAAAAACACGCGCTGGACTTTGCCATTGTAATAAATGATCGTAGTCCTCGTCTCTTCATGCACAGCACCAGAGGGTCGAGGTAGTAATTCTTCCGCATGCGAGCCCAACTAGCTCCAAGCTTGCGTAAAAGAATGCGAGGCTTTGCGAGCGATGCTGACTTCAGACGGCTGCATATCCCCGAATGCCGAGCCTTCTTCGATATTCAGGGCTGCCAGGGTTTTATAGCCTCTCTTTTCTTGGGAATTCTCCAAGTTGGACCATGCGAATATAGTACGCCACCCACAAGTAAGTCCGCCGATCAAGTGGAGGCTCAAACCCTTCGACAACGCATATAGCACCTTTTCTTTGGAGTGTCAAAGTCCAAGGTTATCGGCCGCCTTTTCTCTTCGAAGTGGGACCTAGAGGCTAGCCGGCGGGGAGCCTAGGGAAATCTAAGTTTATATATACTCCTTACACATGGCAGAAGGCTCTTTACCATGTTAGGATCGGTCTTCCAACGTCTTGGCGCGTCGAGTCTGTAGTGTGCGAGAGCTGCACTGGTCGCTAGACTGCAATATATATTGCATGTCGATATGTACAGGTACTTTCGGTCGCTTCCGGGGGCCCTTTTTTGGCTTGTGTAGCCATGTATGTCCTTATTTTTTGAACTCCGACCCCTTCTTCTGAGTCGCATTTGAGCGGTTGAATGGGGAGCTTGAGCCGTTTTCACGCTGTGCGCAGGTGTAAAAAATTGCTACCTCCAGCGCTACTTCACTGCAGACTCTGTCCGCCCCGAGAAGACGTCTGACAAGTCCACCATTCTGAAATGTCGGTCCTTTCGTCTAGGCTTAATTTTTTGATCAAGCTGTGAATCCAAGCATCGAGAAGCCCAATAGGCCAAAACGCAATCACTCTTCTGCATAAGACGTGGTGACCTTCTGGGTCTTGCCTTCATACCTATTTTGGCACAAGGGCATGACAAAGATCGCAGCCCACTTGCCAGGTGAGGTAACATCGCAGTTTGTCGCGAGCGATCAGCCCTTGACCAGTTTCGGCCGTCGCTCATCAGATTCGAATCCTCAAATGCTCTCGCTCGCCTCTCGTCTGGAGGCTTAGAACCCGGTCCCGATGTTTCTTAAGGAATCGCCGCATCAAAGGGACCAGACGGTTTGCAACTACTACATTTCAATGAACAGTACACATGACAGTACAGATCCTCACTTAGTCTCCTGCATCTGAACTTAGAGAAACCCTTGCTAGATGCAACAACGACTGTCGGACCACCAGGACGAAGAAGCGCCTCAATCATCGGGCTTTGTGTTCTCCGGTCCATTTTAGACCCTCAGCCGTGGGATGTTTGATACCTACGGACGGAAGATGCTCGGGATGATTGCCAGCTGCGGGTCGTTCTGACAGGAAGTCGACAGCGCTCTCAGGCGAGGTGTAAATATGCCACTTCAGACTAGATTCATCGTCAAAAAATTACAAGACCATGTAGACTCCGAGTCTCAGAGTCCGAGCGGTCTGAGATTAGGATGTTATCTACTCATTTGTGCCATCTACAGTAGTTAATGTTGGGACTGGTCAGACTATCGTGGAAAGCTGTAGTGACACTCATAGCATAGCATTGTTGACCTGCGGTACATACTACATAGGTAGGCTGAGGTAGCAGACTGGAGCAGATCCGAACGGGAACAGATCCCTGGAGGTCTCCACCGCTTTTCGGCAGTGGCTACTGTTCAGAACAGCCAAATCGGCTATCTTTGAGAAACGCCAACGATTCAAGATGTAGTACAAATGATACTGGACGTTCTTGGGCTCGTTCTGCCCCAGAAAATTAGCTTTTGACGTTCATATAATCACCCGAGCCGCTTACTCACCGTAGACCTGGAAATGGCGTAGTTCCTTGCCAGGAACTTTCTTGCCCTGGCCTCTCTTCTTCGATATCATGACTGAAGCGATGGAATGATGCCGACTTGATTACTGATGGATTGGTGCGCTTTCATAACAACCTGCATGATGCGGCTTTGCTCTTTCATTAATAGAGACATGTGCGACACGACCTGCCTTTAGTCTCGATCTGGCTCTCAGTCAATCACGATTCGCGATATCGTTGAAATAAGGGTATATCGGTCACCCCGCATCTGATCAACTGTTGCGTGATGCACAGCAAATGTCGGTTAAATCTCGCTGGACGTTCTTGAAAGTGAGTTGCGCGGGCAGGAAGGCAGATGCAGTAACAAAGGACAGTGCTTCACCTGTCTGGTGTCGCTCAAGAGTACAACAGTATCCGCATATCGATAGTCAATCCAGCTCATACGAGGTTGCTTTAATTGACAAAGGCCATTAATTGACTGAATAATTAGGGATGATGGTATATGGTTACACTATACAGCGTGAGCAGAGAACAAAGCAAGCAAGACATCTAGAAAGAGTGTAGTAGTAGATCCTCAGTGTCCGAAACACGTCGTGAAGGGAGTGTGTGAAGTAGAATCGAGGGGTAAGGAGAACGATGATGGATCGATGATGCCCCAGAAGGTCATGACTGCAGAGTCATATTTTGAGTCTGCAAAGGAGTACCGTTCATAACGTCAAAACCAGTCATCATATCGTGGTGAATTCGTTTCCGCGGAGGCAGCCCTGACAAATCCTGAGGGTTATATTGTCGTTCAGTACGGTATTCCATGTAGTCCGGAGTACCAACGGCTACCTCGATTGGATAGCCATTCTCTATGGAAAGATGAGATTATATTACACTGTCAAGGCGATTTTTCAAAGCTTACCATGGAGCTGTGGTCCATGTTCCCATGTTCGTGAATGCTTTCTTGTCCTGGACTGGTCCTAAAGATCGTGATGAGCTCCGGCTCTCTCATGGTCTAGCCGATCCATGCATACCTCAATGTGTCCGACTGCTGTGTTGTTGTACAGGTTCTGGCCGTCTGCTGGCCATTCCATCGCTTTTTGTTGCACGCGTGCATTCATAAAAGGGTCTACTGTATTGCGGGCCTCCTACAACGATCAAAGCCAGCCTTGAGAATGACGTTCCACATTCGAGCAAGTCAATTATACCTCTATAGGATATCTCGGCGGACTTCGCCGATCATCGCCCTCAATAGACGACTTCCTTGACCTCGTGTCTGGAGGAGAGTCAGCACGAAATGATAAATCAGAAGTCAGTTGAGACGAACCTAAAGGAATTTGACTTTGAGAGAGCAAGATAGCCACTTCAGGCAATGAAATCAGCCGAGGAGCAAGTACACTGAGATGAAACGGGCTCACTGATGTCGTCTCTGCGTTTCTCAGCGCTGTTGACGGCTATTCGAGCTTGACGCTCGACATCAAGGCAAGATGTGTATCGCATGAAAGCGTCTTGAGTTTCTTTTGAGGCTCTCATGAGTGACGCGCGTGCAGCCTGTAGGGCCTGTTCTGGATTGACGTCTGATCGTAAATTTCCGGAGCAAAGGAAGAATTTAAGCAAGGCTCACTGGACGACGTGGCTTCAGCAAAAAGACCTTCCGGAGTGCGCAATGAGGGTGAGTCGGATGTCCTAGGGTGCGATAAATGTGGATTAGAGTCGTCCGGTATACGGTCTGGTTGGGGAAGCATGAAGTCAGAAGATGGAAGTAGGCAAAAGGTAGAGGACGCACCATTAGGGGGGCGCGATTGATCCATAAAACTCTGCTCAGAAGGTTCTGGTGTAAATGAGTCGGCGGAATGATCCCGATGAACGTATGAACTCCCGCCACCGACGTTATTGCGGAGGCGGGGATTGTGTGGAATGCCTGCGGCCTGACGCTCGATAAATTTGCGGAGAAACGTAAGCTCAATGTCGTCCGGCATCGTGTAAGGCGGTCCCTGAATATCTCCTTTCTGCATGAGAAGCTCTAAGTGCGACATCGTCTTGTCTTTTAGCTGCTGTAGCCATTCGTGAAGCTCCATGTGATCTTGATCAGCTCGTGCGTCGTAGTCCTGGCGTCTTCGGGCTTTCCTCCAGTACGTCTTCGTTAGTTTGAGAGCTCGGTTAACTTCGTTATCGAGGGTCCTGTACCAGTCGCTCGCTTGCCGGTTAAGACGGACTGCTAATACACCAGGCTGAACCCGCAATTGCAGTACGCATCTCCCCTCGCTATCTGGTGGCCCGAGTACACCCTTCTGTCCCTGATTCCCTCTCGTGGCACCGCGCGAAACGTTTCCGAGTTCTGGCCATGGCAAATCGTCAGGTTGAGACATTGGAGAAAAAGGTATGTGTAGAGATTGTGTCGTGTAGAAATCCGTCAGAGTTGGGTGAGTGAAAGAAAAGAATCAGAAATCAGCACGGTCATTAAATTGGACCCACTCGTACTCCAGAATCGGCATTTAAGGGAGTAACTCGCGGTAGCAATAAGATCTGTCGCCATCAGATCCAGTTGCTCGACAGACACGATGCCTGAAACACGTCCTAGTAACGTTTAAGGATTCCTGCATCCCCGAAAAGAGAGAAATGACAAAATATTCTCAGGTCAACGAAGCATCCTTTCACATGCACTCATCCTGATCAAAATCCGAATCCCGAGCATCTGGATTTCCCAACAGCAACGCAATCCTTGCAACGCGACCGCTGGGTTATTTTAATACTCAATCGAGATTAGAAGTCGCTACATCCTACATCGGATCAAGTTCAACGACGCACAGTAGGCGCGTGCCTAAGAAAAGATGGGCAACTTCAGTATTTACACAGTGCACTGCTTTGGCACGAGGTCACTCCCTGCGACAACAGAACGTGTCTAATCCCTAGATTGGAGTGGATTTAGAGTAACCTATCAGTCGCTACTAGCTTGAAAATTGACACCTTGAGCTAGCGGTGCTTCATCTGAGAAATTGACTGGAAAAGTGGCTTAAGGGAGCACTTCATGTCAGACAGACAGAACACGTACTGGTGCAGGCACTCCATCGCACGTACTGCTTCCACGAATCACCGCCTGACTCCCTACCCCTAGAAGTAAGGCATTTAGGCGATTGAAATGAGATGACCCCCAATCGTATCACCGCTTACCATCCTGTAGTCTGCAAAAAGATGTCATATTTTGTGAGAATTACAGGTTCTGACTTGCAATCCGACCGATGAGGCTCACCTTATTCCCACCGAAAGCAGCCCCGATCTCAGCGCCACTGGTACCCACATTTACCTGGCGTTAATCATGAAGGCTTAAGCGAGGAAGGTAAGTGATAGAAACTCAAGTAGCACTTACGTTGACAATTCCAGTGTCTGAACCCGTAGGCCCTATCCACTTGCCCAGATTTCTGAGGTCTCGTGTCCAGAGACTGCTTGAAAGACCCTGGAATATAAAGGAAAGACACAAGCTTTATCTCATGTGATCAAGACTTGGAAAATGCCAGCTTACTTGAGGAACGCTGTTATTCCATTCAATGGCCTGCTCTAATTCATCAAAAAGCGCGACATTAAGAATCGGGGCGAAGGTCTCGGTCTGCCAAATGTAGTCATCAGGTTTTGGCGACCTTGGGATAGCCAAGGTAGGTTGGACAAAAAATCCACGGTCGAACGGTGCCTGTTGGTATTTGTTGCCGCCCGTCAGGATATCAGCGCCAGTCTTCCGCAAGTGCTGAACAGCACGACTGTAAATGTCGCATGCCACATCTGAGTGTAATGGTCCTAGTAAGGTGCCGTCAACCAAAGGATCCCCAGGCTTTACGGACTGGTAGAGCTTCTGAAGGCGTTCTAGAAATTCATCCGCGACATTTTTGTGGAGATAAAGTCGTCGCGTTGACGTGCATCGCTGGCCCGCTGTACCCACGGCCCCGAAAAATACAGCGGGGACAGCCAAAGAAAGATCGGCATCAGGCATTATTATGGAAGCTAGAAAAACGGATTATCAATCGATACCTCAAGCTGAACAAATACGAGACAATTACCGTTATTTCCTCCAAGTTCCAGAATTACTTTTCCAAACCTTTCAGCAACTGCTTTACCAACGCTTCGGCCGACATGTTCGCTGCCGGTGAAGGACACTGTAGACGGCGTCTGCATCAGGTTCTATACTCAGAGTCAAAGTCAGAAATCAAAAGTCGTTACCGAGTTCGACGTCGCGGGACTCGACGATGCTTTTGCCGATCTCTTTCCCTCCAGTAACGAGACTTGCGACGCCTCCTGGAATTCCGTTCCTTTCAAGGACGCCAGAGACTATTTTCGTGACGGCGATGGAACATAAAGGAGTTGTCGGAGAAGGCTTCCAAATCGTCGCGTTACCCGCGGCAAGCGAAAGAGCAAGATTCCTGATGCGGAGTAAATAAGATAAGAGGTGTAATACAATTAGGTCAACGTACCAGCCATAGACAGCCACGGGAAAATTAAATGCAGATAGTACCGCCACCACTCCAAGCGGATTAGGAACTGCCGCGACAGGTGAGCATACTTTCAGTGTTTTACTATGAGCCATACCTTCAAAGATAGAGTGCCCAGGGCGTTCAGATGCCACGACACGGCCATTCATCATTCTGGATAAGCCTACGGCATAGTCACACTGATGACGAATAGAATACAATATGTCAATCCTACGGCAATTTGATCGCAGAGACCACTCACAATGTCGACAAACTCTTGCACTTCTCCCACTCCTTCCGTTCTTATCTTTCCCATCTCAAGAGAAACGAGCGCCCCAAGGTCTTCACGCTATTGCAAGCCCGGTCATCCGAAATGGAGAGGCGTGATGAACCACTAATCTGCTGACCTTTGCTGCCAGTGCTTCTCTGATCTGTCTCAGTATTTCCCCACGTCGAGGTGCGGGAACATCTGTAAATTGAGAGACATAATTAAACACATCAAAGAAACGTTAACAAGGGTCAAAAGCATACTCCGGAAGTAAGTGTATGCCTCGCGGCTCCTTGCCAGGGCCTCGCGAAGTTCGGCAGGAGAAGCAGACAGCACTGTTGCCAGCTCTTCGCCAGTGGTCGGGCACCTGGAAATTATAGGTTCTCCTGAGCCTTTCCATTGACCATCATACACGCCCTGGAGCTCCCCAGATGTCGAGATACCGAGTGATGAGAGTACATTGGAGGCTCTAGTAGATAGAAGGCGCGTTAGGTGCCTGCCAGAGGCCAGATTTCGCCGGAACAGCATAGCGTGCAAGATCTCTGCGAAATTCTCAGCTCGAGGGCACGTCTATATCGTGGTGAAAGAGTGAGAGGCCGCTCAGGCGATTAAGCATAGTTGGGTCGTCAACAGAGGTCACAGTGGTATGATCCGTCCATACCTTGGCCCCTTGTCACATGATTTCCGACGCGATCTAAATTTGGAAAAGGGGTTGCATAAGCCTCCTGAGTTGGAGGAGAAACAAGCGATGACAGGAATGCGTAAGATAGAGCGCGATGTAACTTAGAGCTTAAATGTTAAACCCTTGCCCAGTACCATCTTGACTAGACGTCTTAGCATATCTCTGACCTGAAGGCACCCACAGTTTTAGACTCAAGGTGGACGATCAATGCTTCCTGCACATTGCAGATAATTGCTGTTCACGGGGGTAACTTCCCAAGGCATTATGTGCCTAAGACACGAAAACCCCTACTAGCTCGCCGAGCTGAGTCACGCATTGCAATGGAATCCTCAAAGAATCCTCATCAGCATATCTTTTCTTCCAATCCTGACTGATCCCACTGATATACAATTCTGGATGCACAACTGAGGCGGATTCAGGAAAGGCAACGTCCGGTGCGAGAAACAACACCTAGCTGAGGGCATCATGCATTCCCTTGTAGGTATAATTCTAGCAGGCGAGGTCGGGCAGGCCGGTCAGAATAAAGGCTTCGTTCAAGCATCAAATTATCGCAAATTCTGCATGCTGGCAGCCGCTATGCTAAGGTCTGCACGACAAGGGAAGCCCAACCACTGGCTTCTAATACGAGGAAAAAAGAGAGGCTCAAACCTTTGTTCTTAAGTGTGGATTATGCACCACCGGGTCGGTAAATTCATCCATCAACAAAGCTTGTCTATTATAGAGCAGATCGTCTCGTGCTGATCCTGAACGGGTTTCAAGGGTACTGGAGTACAAGCCAGAAGATTCGGTGTCTAGATAGCAAAGGTGATACGGCGCATCTTTGGGCGTGCAGGCGGTTCAGTTTCTGTGGCAGATGAGATTTGAATGCTTCTGAATGATTTTCTTTCATGATCCCAAGAGCATGGCACATGGGGAGAAAAAGGCCGTGATATATTCCTGGGAGAAATTTCAACTTGACAAAAGGTATGTATGTGTCATCGAGATTTCACAGATCATCGAAAAAGGAACGCTCAACGACAACGGCATTTTTTCCCTTCTTTTTCTTGGTGGGTAACGCGGAGTCGCTTTCGGGCTTCCTTTTCCTCTTTTTAGGCTCTAGTTCAACCGGCGGTCTTTGTTCATCTTCCTCGGAGCTGCTTTCTTGGTCGGGGTCGGCAATGAAAGAGGCCGCTGGCGCTGGGAGGTCAAGTGCTCCTTCTGCTCCTGGTCCTTGATCAACGCCACTACCCTCAGCGTCGCTCTCTTCCTCAGAGATGTCAACGCCCAACGATCCTTTGCCGTCCTCATTTAGTTCGTTGTCGTGGAAGAAACCCTCCAGGTCCGTTAACCTCAACACGTCCTCATGGCCGACGCTTCCTACCCACCACCGCCGTGGGTGGATATTATCCTCATCCTCATCAGAACCTTTCGGATTTCCTCTTGTCCCAACAAAATTATCTCTGTCAGAGAAAATTTGTTCGCGGTCGATGCTCAACTGATCGTGTCCACCTCCAACTGAGATACGCTCGATAGGCCATTCGCCGTGATCAGCCACAACGCCTAATAATTTTGTGGGTAGGATCTGGACCGCGCGAACGTAACCATCCGATGATCCAGTCAGGATCGTGCTGGCTGTATCAACATTTGGAAGCTCGGGCGGAAGAGCACAGAGCGCATCAACAGATAAAGGGTGCCTTGAATGTTCTTGGTAAGCACTGGAATCCTCGTGTAGGAATGGCAGGTGTTCACGCACCCTGGTATCCGGTCGACGCAGTCTCCCCATCCACTATTGCGGTTGAAGATGGAAAGGATCCCAAGTTGAGTTCCCACAACAAATTTGGTACCGCTGTAAACGTCAATGTCGTCAGCCGTCAATCGCTGTTGAAGCAGAGTCAAAATGGCATGGGATGGTAGGCACAGCAGCAGCTCGACATATCCACAGCACAGACCGACGTGCCGAAGCCCAAAACACTCTCCACTTTATTCCATCTCCGTTCCCGAAGAAGAGGATGCGACAAGCAGTGACCTACCCTTTAATGGAAACGATGGATAATAACTCGTCCTCTTGATCCTCGGATTGTGCGATAGGCTCTGTCTTCTTCGATCTTACATCCATGACAGACAAGGTACCATCTCCACTGAAAATCCGGGGCGGTTCTCAGTTGAGTAGCATCTCCGAGAAAATCGAGCGGTCGGACGGAAGATAGCCCACCTTGTCGCAACCAGCTGCCTCTTGTCATCTAGCCAAAGAAAATCGGTGATGTAGTCGAAGTGTTGCGAGTAGGTTCTGATGGACTCCCTCTGCCGAGGATCCCAAAGCTGAGGTGAAAAGGAGGCCCATGAGACTTCTTCAGTCATATTCGCATGCAGATTATCATAACTGCCGCACTTTAACGGTGCCGTCATCGTCACCTGTCGAGAGCAGCCAGGGCATCAGGTGCTTCACGCGGTTTATCGTCGAACTTGAAGTTTGAAAACGTCAGGGGTTATGGAGGCCCAGAGTAAGAATTGTGACCAACTGACTCGTGTGCTCCTGGCCGAGTGTCAATCGCCTCGGTAAGGGTGTCTATGGTGCTAAAGGGCAGAGACGGGCATCATTAAGTACCTTGTTAAGTCAAAAGGAAGTGGCTTTTGACACGTACTGTAACGCTTTGCCCTTGCCAACTGCGTACAACTTCGAACCGTCCTCATTCAACGACAGACCCCGACAGGACGACTTGGAGGGTCGAACAGAGAACACAGACTTGTGGCCTCCTTGGTCATCGTAAGCATAAGCCTTGACATGGCCGGTCAGTAGACCGACATAGACCGTAGAAGATCTGGGATGGAAGGTGACATCGAAAATTTGTGCCCCGACAGGAATTTCCGGCATCGAGGAGAGGTGCGAAGTTTGATTTTCGATGAATGGCATCGGCTTTAGCCGTATGGTGTTTGTCACTGTTGCTTTTGGCGTGTTATCATAAGCTGAAGCAAACTTGGTCCAGTGCGGCACTGCGGCTATCAAAGGCGCTGCCACAGTGAATCGGAAATCACGGTGCTTGGATCACCCAGCTTCGTACTATGCATCCGCTACATACCTGTACGCATTGAAAATACATGCATCCCCTGGAGACATAAGAAGTTTTAAATTTCAATGTAGGCTGTTTTTACGCCTCTCCAGAGTCTCCACCGCCTAGCTGGTTGCGACATGCAGCAGACTCCCTATTTGACGCTTGTTGCTGACATAGAAGTTTGGAATCGACGTATCAATGATCCAACAGTGGCAGAGGAAAGAGTCGTAGCGCATGTCTCAATGTGTCGACATGGAGTCATGGACAAAACGTTTATGTAACGTCCTGTAATCGCGCAAGCTTAACGCAGTAAGAGAAGGACAACGGTCACGTCAAGAATTTGTTTTGACACTCTGTACCTCTAAGGAGATATCTGGTTCAGCATCCTTGAGTCTTTGCATCTAGGCCCCGACTTCCAGAGGCTTTTCTTGGACATCTATTTTTGCTTCTTTTGACGACTTAGGATCCCGGTATTGCTCCCGTCCATCTTCTCCCAAGTGAATTGTCTTGAATTGTAATAGTATTATGAGTTATTGGGCCCGCATCGCATGGAGGTAGCCATCTGGCATAATCTTTTGGGTGTCGGTGTCAAAAACAAATGCCAAGAAGGCCTTCAGAGCGCGAGTCCTATTCCCTAAGGTATTAGGAGCGAAGAGGAACTCGAGGCTGAGATTCCACGACCTGCCACAGCGCTACACAAGCCCCCGCACGTTCCATGAATCACCATTTTATTGCGGGTGCTATGGAAGCCAAATACCCCAGGTAACCCGCGGGCAACATACTGCTCAAATCCGAGTCCCAGTCGTGGCTTAATTCGACCATGCACGCAGAAAGTTTTTGACCCTCTGGCGCTATCTTTTAAACAGAGAGGAAAGGTTTAATAAATGACGAAAGATAGACAGAGCCACCGTGGATTTTCTGGACGTAGGTGATGAGCTTCTCCTGTCCCCGTTGTGTATGCTCAAAATGCTATTTCCAATGATGGAGTCCAATCTTCACCTAACTGAGATGTCCGGCTCCATCAATACACTGTGTTCTCCCAAAATAAGGCGCGTATATAAATGAGGTGGGTAAGACTCCCTAAGCAACGCCGCGAAGATCGTCGTTACCTTGGATGCAAGTCTGCATAGCCTGCAAATATCAAAGACTAATTCGAGGTTCCCTACCCGGGCATTTTGAAGCCAGAGCGCAGTCGAGGAACCAAGATTCTATTGGGTGATTTTTCTGGTCAAAGAATGCAACTCATCTTGTATCCCAAAATTCGCCATACGACCATGAGACTACGAGGCTATGTATTCAGAAGACCTTTGAGGCATGGTAAATCGGCACCGCAATCAGTGAGATCCCGTCAAGATAAGGATCAGATTCAAAGGCGCAAGACTCCATCAAATCCGCTTATGATCAAGTCTCCAATCGTCCAATTGATAGTGAGTAGGCTTCGAAGAGCGCAACAATGAATCACGTTCGTAGGTCGAAATAGGTAGTCAAATTACCCAATTAAGCAGGGAAAACAAGGTAACACTCGGCAAAAATAGAGGTGGTGATGAGCCACTCCCCACGCTTCCCCTCAGGTAGTCGAGATGCCCCCATCTACTGGGATCTTGCAAATTTCGAATCCAATCCTACCAAGGTCTTCAATCGGTGATAGTGCCGAGGCTTCCAGTCACCGCCACAATCGCCCTCGAGCAACCACCTACCCCAGTACCTCGCTCCATCAATCACATCCTCCTCGTTCCTGATCAAAGCATCCCTGCCGAACTCGCATACAACATTCAATCCGGGCACCGCGTTCCTCAGGTTCTCTACTGCGTCCTTGGGCACGTAACTACACCGCCGAAGAATCGAAACGCTGCGTAAGGGTAGCTTGGCACTTCCTGAGCCGCCGCCTCCGCCACCAAAGGAAAGCTGGCGGTAGCGCAAAGCCGCCGTTAGTACATCAATAAACCTTGAGTCGTCCATGTCCGAATAGGAATTTATTGGAGGGATGCTAGCATTAGTACCTGGCGCGACCATGAAACCCCCACTAGAACAATCAACGTTGTGGAGGTATATGTCTTTAAGGTCTTTCACTATCGCATTTCCGCCTCTATCGCATCGGCGAGCTGCGCTACGCGCCAGTGATAGCGCCTTATCCGGGTTTGACGCTGACGTAGTCCTTGATAGTGATGCTGATGATGATGACGCGGGTGACATAGCATTGAGTAACAACGCCCATACTAGTCCCAACGGAGCTCGCCCCGTTATATGCAACACCTTTAATGAAGGAAGACTTCGAAGAAAATCACTCCAAGTCTTTTGAGTGATTACGTCAACATCGTGGAGGACAAGAGTTTTTACTCGGTACAGGGACAAGGCTTTCCAAATTGCGTTGAGGGTGATGATGATTGCAGCGTCTGAACAGGAGACTGTTGACTCTGGATGCGACTGGAGGTTGGTGGCTGAGGCGGTCCTGATGCCAGAATATTCAGAGCGACTATCAGGTTCGATTGTGAGGTCGATGGCAGCGCCATCACATTCTTGTCTGTTGCGCGAAGAGTCGGCTCTAAAACCTCTGATGCGAAAGGATTGCCGAAAGTCGGGATCGAGCGTGGACCTTGCGGTGAATCTAGGTGAAGGATGGCTTCCCATCAAAGCAAGAGCATCCAAACTGAAGCTCTCCTCGTCGCAATAGAGCATCGCAAGTGCCTCTGTAAGCCGCCACACGTTTTTCTGAAGACCTGATAGGTCACAGATTGTGCCTACCAAGCGAGCAGAACGTGGTAGCACCATGAATCGAAGTGTATTCGCGATTTCAGAAACGGAGCCAACAAGGGTGACGCTCTCCAACAGGGGCAGGGAGATAGGTTTCAGTGATGTCGGGGATGATTGATTACTCGGATCGTGATCACCTTGGACAATATCCACGTCTATGGGGAAAGCCCTATCCAGGGTTAAACAGCGAAGTCGAGTAAGCTGCTCAAGCATTAAGAGAAAATAGCGAAGGGTGGGTCGTTCAGTCATCGGCAAGTCGTAGAGGTGGAAATGCGTGAGAAACGTGCATCGAGGGGTCAACAGATAAAATGGAGCACCCCGCAGCTCCATATACGTTAGTCTTCTGAGCGCCGGACCTGCCGTTGGCACCAGAAGCGGGTCGTAAAAGATTTCGTCCATATTCGTTTTGTCATGCAGTTTGTCCGTGGAAGAGGGTATATGGACATCGAGAATTAAAGATTCGAGGGCTGGATTCGGGTTCACCGCCAGGATTTCCGCCAAATGGCGGATATGTCTGATAGACGTTGAACTGAGATGAATTTCCTTGATCCTATGCGCGAGTTGCAGCGTTCGATAAAGTAATGGGGCGGTGTGATCGGTGACAGGGGATATGACATGCAAAGGCGACGTTTTCGCGCGTGCCCATGTCAGAGTATGATACTTAGGTGTTCTGAAATCGACGTATGTCCAGAGAAGAGGATAAGACAGAGCCTGGAGGCGCCAGGATGAGCAGACATGGGTTATGGTAAACCAACTCCAGGACTTGGGATTTCCATGCGCAATCCCGCCTTCACATTGCAATCCGGCAGCTTTATACTGCCAGCATAGCTCTTCCATACTGAGTTGAACGCACATGAGGAAAATCTTATGCGCCACTTCATCAGGCAAATTGCATGCGAGAATGCTCTTGTTGTGGTGCTTCAGTTGATGAAATGATGGTACCAAGTGGCCGTGCCGAAGAAAAGCGGCCTGTCGAAGCCAGCATTTTAAGGAGACAGATTACTTAGGCACAGCAAAGCAAGTTAAGAGGTTCACGTACCGCAGCTGCTTTAATTCGCGGGATATCGAAAGATCGTGTGCACAACCCTCCATTGTTGTGATCGTTATGATCATGGCCGAGGGAAGTTGTGAGTGGGAGAGAGATGGTCTGAACAGGCATGAGCAGAGACCCTGTATAGTACAGAATTGTCGACAGAACGAGTCAGCCTGAACGCAGAATCCAGCTGCTCGAGGGTATACAGAGGCTCCGGAGAGTGACGTGAACAAAAGGAGGAATGGGCAACATCGACCCTCTAGCCTTTATACCTCGCCATTTCAATTGTGAAGAGGGCAGAGTCGCACTGCCGCCACATATGACGACCCGTGGCTCGCCTCCTTGAAGGATAATAAAACCTGGTCCAATCCTGTCCATCGATTCATGCTCCTGCCGGAACAATAAAAAACACAATAGGTTGGAATAGGGCTACATTACTTTTATGGTGCGTCCCTGTAGGGAGGTTTGTATCTCATCTGAGCATAATATAGATGGATCCTTGGTTATTGGGCATCGGGCTTCAGGTACCTGCATAGTCAAAACAAGGAGGGAAGTCGAACGGGACAAGGGGAAGGGAGCGAACCATTGGTAGGTTCTCTTGAGACCGGCAATCACCGATCGATTGCTTCTCACGTGGCTGCCAACGCGTCGCGTCACGCGCCCTGACGACTTCGGCGCGTCATTCGCGAATCGAGGTAAGTTTGCAAGTATTCGAATATGTAATGCTGAGATTTACACACGATCCTTGATTTCCACTGCTCCTAGTCCAGCCTTACTTTAAGCTTCAAGTGTAGGCTACTGGTATCAACTAATACTGCATTTACAGTCTAACTTCAGGTCCTATTGAAATCCAGGGATCCCACAAGGTTTTCCGCACCTTCTGCATTCAGACTCGATCAGAAGACGCTGGTGGAGAATGTGTATAGAGACGAAAATGTACATATATCTGATTTCTGTCCTTTTTCGTTATCTTGGTCGTACAAAATACTGATATTACAACAATGTAGTCACCGCTCTAAGGTCTGCGCAAACAAGGGACGGAACAGGCTACTCAGACAGCCAATTTGTCTGGGCTACGTGATAGACAGGACAATTCATTAAACCCCAAAATGGACGTATGGAATCCAAGCTAGCAGGGCTTCCGTCGAGTTTTCGGAACTCTCTCGCAAATTACATACAGCAAAGTGAAGGGCTCGTGCCGACGCAGCGACGTCCATGGTCAACCCAGCTTCGGGTAAGTTATTACCGAACATATTCTTGTAAAATAATTCCGCTATCTGAGGTGCGTGTTTGTCAGAAATGGACCACATAGTAGCGACGACGCTCCGATAACCTGCAGCCAGCATTCCCGCGGCTAGGTGGATGGCTTCTTCTGGAAGGTTGTCGTCTCCGGTACTGGTCTGGCACGCGGACATAAACACAAATTCTGCTTCTGGCAAACTTTTCTTCATAATCTCAGAGAGCTTCAACGGCCTGTAATAAAGGTGAATAGCGCTTTCGAGAGGGTCCTTCAGGCCTTGAGAAGCGTGGCAAGCAAGGTGAACGAAGGGATAGGATTCAAGGGATTCCATGACGCGTTCGGCGGTTGCATCTTTACTCATGTAAATCGTTGAAGGGACCCCGCGTTTGCTCAGCTCTTCGTGAGTCTGCTGTACTTCTTCGACGGTGCAGGGTATCTTCGCCAGCCCAGGTGTGTCGGGCTGTCCGACCAACAAGACCTGATATGCTGTCCCCTTTATGTTTGAGCGACGCTGAAGCCTTTCAAGAATGGTAAGAGTCGGAATATATGACGATATCGCGAAATTGGACAAAGCGTCGCAAGGGGATGTTGCTGTCTCCTCTTTGTATATGCCGGCGGCGTGGATAGGAAGGAATGCAAACGGTCCTGTTGGGCACCACCATATTCTGCTTAAGTTCTGTCCATTATCGCTACGCTGATGGGAAGTTAGTACATGTTAGCGGTATATATCATCCCACTATCAATGTGAACATACTTCGATAAGAGGCAATGCTTGCAAAATTGGCTGAACGAGGTCATTCCAAAGCGTCGCTAGAAGTTCGTGGACATTAATACGAGCGCCCAGTCTCGCAGGTGCGATGGCACGAGCTTCCACTTCGATTTCGGAGTCAGAGTAGCGGGAACGCAGTCTGCGAGAGAACAAGTATCTGCGCAACCCCTCTGCCAAACGCTTCGCTCTTGTATACGTAAACTTCTTCAGCGGGATGTGCATCGGCTCCTCATGACCTGCCATAAGAGCAATGGCGTCGCATCTCTCTGTATCAGCGTTGAGGATGACTACACATCCTTCAAGTGGGAGTTTGCTCATCAGGTCTTTGTAGCTCCTAGGTTTGAGGAAGTTCTCGAATCCGGGGATATTACGAACTTCGGAGAGAAGCGCGTCACGCTCTTTAGCCAGCTTGACGTGATTGTGAGCTTCGTTTTGCAAAGAGATCTTTGCCTCCATTGATAAAACGACGCCGCTATGACGCGGATCTAAACGAGACCCTGCAGCTTCCAGCTGCCTCGATATAGCAGACAGGCGCTCGGCCTTAACTGGGTCTTGCATGCGAAGGTCGTCGAGGGGAGTCCGCAGCTGGTTGAGCTGAGCCCAGACAATACACCGTCCTTGCTCCAAGAACTCCAAAGCCTTAACTGGGGAGTTGACAGACAAAGCGGCCGCTGCAGCGGCAGTAGATAGCTGGGAGGACTGAATGAGTAATTCCTGACGTTGCTTTAACGTGTTCTCGAAGCCAGTAATGAGCGTCAGGAGTTGGATGATCCGTTCGTGGGCTTCCAGCAGCTGCGCAGGAGAAGTAGACGACGATCGTTTCAGCAGCGCTGCCCAGTTCCTGGCGCCCAGCATACAGACAGAAGGAGCGCCGGTAGACGACAGGGCGGCGAGGCGGAAATTCTCTAACGCCGACTCGAGAGCATCTTGTTGATTGGTTCTCTCATACAAGCGAAGGTACGAGGCGCCAACGTTATTCAACCAGGCAGGAAGGTCTGCGTGTCCTTCTGAGGTAAGCTCAACTGCACGTTTTCGGACCCTAATCGATTCTGAGATATCTTCCAAGTCTCCAGTCTTGTCGAATCGCGCGAGAAGGGAAGTACCGACATTATTGAGCATACCTGGTAAGTTGGCGCTGTCTTCTGGCGTCAGTTGGATACCGCGCTGCCAAAGTCGAATCGATTCAGAAAGATCATTGACTTCTCCCAATTCTCGAAAGCGATGGAGAAAAGCGATTCCCAGATTGTTCAAGAGGACATGGGCGATGGTGTGGTCTTCTGAGGTGAGCTCGACTGCCCGCTGTTGGTGTTTGATTGATTCTGCAGCATCAGCTGGGTCCTTGGACTTCTCAAAGCGATTGGTAAGTGACATCCCGAGATTCGAAAGTCGTATGGGCAGGTCCGCATGAGAATCTGGAGTCAATTTAACTGCACGCTTCTGCAGCTGAATAGACTCGTCCAAGTCAGCCAACTCGCCGTTCCGTTCGAAGCGGGTAAGAAAAGACGACCCCAGATTGCTGAGCCACGCCGGCAAGTCTGCATGGCCTTCCGGAGTAAGATGAACGGCGCGCTGCTGGAGTTGTATGGCCTCCGAAATATCTGCAAGTTCTCCTGAGGAATCAAACCGTCGGAAGAACGAGGTGCCCAGTCCATTGAGAAGGGCTGGTAAGTCTGCATGCCCATCTGGCACGAGTCGGACGGCCTCCTGCTGGACTTTGATTGCTTCGTTGATGTCAGCCAACTCCCCTGTTCGTTCAAACCGTCGAATGAGTGAATTTCCGAGGTTGCTGAGGCGAGTGGGGAGAAAAGGATGACCGCTGGACGTCAATTCGACGGCGCGTCGACGAAGGCGGATAGATTCTGCGATATCCTCCATGTCCCCGGTTCGCTCGAAACGGGCGATGTACGAGGCTCCGAGGTTGTCGAGGAAGTTTGCTGCTTTTGGGTGTTTGTCTGAAGCCAGCTGAACCGCGCGTGCTTGATGCTCAATAGACTTCAAAACGTCCTCCATGTCCCCCGTCACTTCGAAGCGACGAAGAAAAGAGTTGCCAAGGTCGGCGAGAACAGAAGGCAAATACGAGCTCTCTTCTGCCGCCAGCTCGACTGCCCGCTGCTGCACCTGAATCGCCTCAGCAATGTCCGCCACGTCTCCAACACGCTCAAAGCGCCGGAAAAACGACACGCCGAGATTGGTGAGGAGGATTGGCAGGTACTCGAACCCCTCTGGAGTGATCTTCACGGCGACCCTCCGAAGCTGGATAGCCTCCGAGATATCTCCCAACTCCCCCGTCCATTCGAATCGACGGAGATATGCGTTCGCGAGGTTGTCGAGCCAGCGCAAGAGGTCTTCGTCGCCGTCTGGAGTCAGCTCGACCGCCGTCTCTAGCTTCATGATCGCGTCGTGCGCATCGGGTGCCTTCCCAAACGTGTCGTAGCAGGTGTAATACCCCATGCCCAGATCGCCAGTGAAGTTGGCGAGGTTTGGGTCGCCCTCTGGGAGGCAGGCGATGGCGTCCGCATAGGCCTTGATGGCGGCGCGGATGTCTCCTTCGTTGCGGGTGGTGGCGAATTTGTCTCGAAATTTGTCCCCGCAGAGATTGAGCATGACGGCTTTCGTGGATTGGTCTGGTATGCAGAGCTGGATGTAGACGTATAGCTCCGAAGGGTCAGCGCTCTCTCTATCGGCTACCGATCCGTGTTATACAAACGGCCTATTATCGTATACAATGAAAACGTACCCTGTAAACGTCCAATCAATTCCTCAGGTACGAGGTCTTTTACTTCCAATGAAAGTGTGAAGTTTGGATGCGCTCCTGACGGCTGGCTCTTCCAAGTCTGAACTGCAACGATACAACAATCGGGGTCAAAGTTACCATGGAGTAGATAAAGGACAGCTTACAATTCGCTGACTTCGTTTCACTCGGCCCTTCTGTTGGGGGCGACCAATCACTAAGGTCAATCTGAAAGCGAGCCAAGTCCTCTGAATCATTTGACGATACAATAACGGATATCTTGAGCGCTGGAAGAGGTCTGTCAAGTTTTGCCATTAGTACGTTCACCCTGAACTCCGTTTCCATTAGGCCTCACATTCCGATGTTCTGCTTTTGAGCCCACTTCGTGCTGGATAATCTCGTCAATTCCACTGCTTCGGTATAGTCTCCCGATGGGGCGATTGAGAGCCTCAGACCGTCCAAGGTCTGGCTGCCCGCTTGTTCTGGAGAGCATTCAATGAGGACGTCTGTAGTCCAATGTCGGAAAAGTCCCCAGGGCCTTATAATATCGTGGGATTATGATCCGGACAATTTCTATTATAAGGCGCATTTTAAGGCGAGCCTGAGATTATAACTCCGGTGGGGGGTCACAATTATAGAATGGATAAGATAAGATATCTCGAGGCGTTGCAATGCCGAGAGATGCGTCGTGATGCCAATTGCACCGCCACCTAGCTTGGTTCATTTGGGTCGCCGCTTGGCTGCCAAACGTCCCCGTCCTCATTCCTTGTCCTACGGCATTATAATTTCATTCTTGAGTATCGAAGTTGAGTTCAATGGATAGTATGCGCGCTTTGAGGTCAGCATGGAGGGGCGATACTGTGGCCAACCGCTTGTCTCGCAAGAAAGCTGCTTACCTGTAGTGGGATGCTTAGCTGTCATAAAGCCCTCGCTTGCTTGTACCAACATGTCCGTTTGGCTTAGTGGTAATTTTGTAAGTAAACTTTCTCTCTCTCGCGCGCGTACGCATGGTAAGTCCTTAGTTCGAATCCCCTTTGTAACAGCTAATTCAACATTACAGTTACCAACATCAAAATCTAGGAACCAGTTCAACGTCAAACCGGGCTCGGTTGCCAGGCTCCCGAGCCGGCAGTGAGCTCGGTTCGCCCTTTTTGGCTGGTTTGTATGGCCTAGATTGTCATCGCTTATCAGACTTACAATATTGACGGCAATATTATAGTGGGAACTCTTCCATTATAAGGCCATTATAATATGACCGCCGCATTTTCGGCATTACGGGCATCATAACGCCCTGGGGACTTTTCCGACAAAGTAGTTTGAGTCAGCCGATTCGTATGTAGGCGCCGTGCTGATGGACCAACCCTTGAAGTAGATGTTTCTATGACCCACTTTAGCTTATTGATTTTCCATGGACCCAAAAGACGCACCTGTTCTCTGCCCCAATTGTGGACCCTTCTGCCATGGCGGTGATCATTGATGAAGTCAAGATTTCGAGTGCAAACGTCGGTTTTTGCCTCAGAAGGATACTTGGGCGCCGTTTGTGAAGCCAGCTGCTTTGGCAGGAAGGGGCGCATAACGGCCGAGGTGCGCTATTGTCGTCCTGAGGTGGACTTCTGGGGTCGCTATTTTTGCGGAGTTCCCTGCACCTGTCCAAGTCCGAACATGTCGCTTCCACGTTCGCTTTCGTCAGAAGAAATAGAGGAGGGGTCGTGATGGGAAAGTCGTGGAGGGGACGTTCGTCTTAGTCGTTCCATAGGTATGAGCATCATAGAGTGTGCAACGCATATATGCAGGGGACTGCAAGGAAGAAGTGGGCAACGGCTCAAGGGGGCACCGGGATTTGAATCGAATACCAGTGCCACATTTTTTTTCTCGCCGCCCAGAGGGCGGACTAACTAACTCGGAGATTGCCGTACCTTCTAAAAATGGTAATATGACATCATTTTTTGATCTCTTCTCTTCCTCCCGCCATCCACGATGCTTTTCAAGTA
>NHYE01000696.1:41441-53815 GCA_002938385.1 Gymnopilus dilepis
TCCGAGCTCTTTTCTTCCTGCCGCCATCCACGATGCTTTTCAAGTACTGTAAACACAATTTCACTCTATTCTGGTAACAAATATGATACCTGAAGGCAAGTAGATATGTTACCAAGATCATCAAAATGTATAGTACTTGCTGTTGTATTCAATTGAGTCCACTTCAATCCGACATTGGCTTACCGGGGTCTTAGCATCATTTAGGACAGGCTCTTGTTATGCTATCTCGTACATTAGTTTTCTTGCTGAAGTGGGATCCAAGGCTGGGTATGAATCCGGCTGCTGGAAGCAGTGACACACCTTGAAGGTGCAAAGTTTCACTATTCAGGTCATAACAGTGGTGTAGGGATCCCTTCCTCGATAAACTTTGAGANTTAGGACAGGCTCTTGTTATGCTATCTCGTACATTAGTTTTCTTGCTGAAGTGGGATCCAAGGCTGGGTATGAATCCGGCTGCTGGAAGCAGTGACACACCTTGAAGGTGCAAAGTTTCACTATTCAGGTCATAACAGTGGTGTAGGGATCCCTTCCTCGATAAACTTTGAGAGTATAGGTCATGTATATGGATTATTATTCGATTTTCAAGCCTATTTTAGAGGGTATACAAAAATTTTTTCGCCAGCCCATGGCTGGACTAACTAACCGGCCCCCGGTCCGGCATTCCAATCCCGGTGCCCCCTTGCAACGGCTGGACGAAAGTGACGAGGCACAGTTCAACAGAGGCAGGAAATATTTTTAGATCGTGATGTGGCTGTGCAATGGACCACGACCACAGTGGCCAGCTTCACCATCGACGTAGACGGCGACGACGACAGCAGCCAAACTCATCGGCGATGAAGACGTAGCGTTATGGCGGCCAGGTCTAATGCTCGAAGAGGGACGACTCCCGCTTCCCTATCTCTTTCATCTTCCAATCTTGCTTCATCCTCGACCTCGAATCTGCTAGACCCACTTCACAATACCGGAGGTGCTTCGAATGCAACAGGATCTGGGGCGAGCAATGCCTCGTCTTCTCAAGTGAAAGTTACGATAAGCCTTGAAGAATGGGAGCGCAAGGCTCCTTTGAGTGAAATCCAATTACGTAGCGTCAACCAGCTGGCGAAGTTCAATGAGAGCGCGAAGGCCGGAATTCCTCTCAAGGTGATTTTTGTCCAATAACTTCGTGTTTTCCCATTGAAATGCGCTGACAGTAGTCGCCGTAAGTTTGCAGACGAGCCAGGTTCACCCACTCAAGGCCCTTCGTCGTCAACTCATGCCTCAAGACTTCTTCAGACCCAGGGCTCCCGACCTGGCACACCATCTACGCCAGGAACACGTACCCAGACACCAACGCATACCCACCCTCATACGCCAAAGCCAGAACACGCCCTGTTGCACCCCCAACATCCCGTACAGACGCCACAGCAATTCTACGACTGGTTTGCTCTGATTGACCGTTCGGTCGCACACAGCCAGGAGGCCAGCTACAGGGCGCACGAAGCATCGCTCGAAGAGCACCTGCAGGCTTGCGACTTAGTCGTGAACAGGATCGAGGAGATTGAGAGGGAGGTGGATGGAATGCTGGAGGGTTGGAAGGGCGTGGAGGAGTCAGGGAAAAGTTTGAAGGGTGCTTGCGAGCGATTGCTGGAAGAAAGGGCAAGTGGAATCCATTCTGACAATTCTAAGTGCGCTATTGACCGTGTCGTATCTGGCCTTACAGGATGCCCTCGTCGAACTGGTGGAAGACATCGGCGACCATCTGGAGTACTTCCAAGAATTAGAACAAGCAACCCGCATGCTCAACCACCCTGGCGAGTCTCTCATCTTCCAGCCCGACTTTCTGTACATGGTCGAACGCGTCGACATCTGCATCGATTTCTTGAAAAATCATGTAAGTGCATTCGCGATTTTATCTTACCACAAGAACAGTGATCCAACGATCTTCTTTGTAGCGACATTACAAGGAAGCTGAAGTCTACCTCTTGCGGTTCCAACAATGCATGACGCGTGCCATGACCCTCGTCAAGATGAACTTCGTCGGATCCCTACGTGCCCTGTCCTCCGAAATCTCCAAACGCCTAGCTGAGAAGGTATGCCGTCTTCTTAAAAACCGTCATTCATTCAGCGATTCTAACCTCCTCTCCCCATCGGTCCAGGAAATCTCAACAACCGCCCAACACCACCTCCTCTACACCCGCTTCAAATCCCTCTCCTCACACCTCGCGCCCCTCCTAGGCGAACTCGAGCGCCGCTCCGCCTCCTACCCCGACACCCTCTCCTCCCTCCTCCAAGAATGCCACGCTGCCTACCTATCCACGCGGAAGGCGCTCCTCGTGCCCAGGGTGATGGAGGAGATCAGGGGGCTGGATCCAGGCCGGAGCGAGCTGGTGCAGCTGACGCGCGAGGGGTGCGGGTACCTGAAGGGCCTGTGTGTGGACGAGTGGGGGCTTTATAGGGAGTTCTTCAGGACGGGGGAGGCGGGTGTATAGTATGTTGTTCATTTTTGTTATGGTTATATTACTCACTTTCTTTGACAGCCAATACCTCGAGTCTTTATGTGATTTATTATACGACGACCTTCGACCCAGAATTCTGCACGAGCCCAGGCTGACCGTGCTTTGCGAAGTCTGCACTGTCCTACAAGCTCTCATGGTCCTCGACGCGTCATCCTCATCTCCAACCCTCTCGTCCTCCTCAGCATCCTCCGACTCCTCCTCAGACGAAGAATCATCATCATCATCCTCCTCAGAACCAGACCCCCAAACCCCCCAACACAAGCGCAAGCGCAAGCTCACCCGAGCCTCCTCCGACCAGCTCGCCATCCCTGCTTCCGGCCGCCTCTCCCCAACAGGCTCGGCGGCGCACTCCCAAAAGTCCAATACAGCGCGGATGGGCAGGCGGCTGCACATCGCACATCTGCTCAAGATGGTGCTGCAGGATGCGCAGACGCGGCTGTTCTTCAAGGCGCAGGCGGTCATTCAGAGCGAGATTCGGTATTATGTGCCCAAGGAGGAGGATCTGGATATGGGGCTCAGAGCGGGTGGGTGGTTTTCCTTGCGTGCTTTCTTGTTGTTTTTAACTCTTTTTGGGGGGGTTTTGATAGATCCTTCAAGAGCCAGTGGTATGGAGCTGAGGGAAAAGGAGAGCACGAATCAGCTCTTCCAGAATGTGTTTGCTCTTGCCAAGAACCGAGGAGGAAGAGGCGGGCAGGACACGTGGTACCCTACTTTACGCAAGACAGTATGGGTACTAGGGCAGCTGAAGGACTTCGTCAAGGTAGGAATCCTATGCATCTTCCTATTCCATCCGGGTACCTAATCAACCCCTTCTACTCTACAGCCTGCGATCTTCGAAGACATCGCCCAAGAAGCACTCACCTACTGCCGCCTCTCCCTGATCTCCGCCTCCGAGCTCATCGCCGCTCGCGGGGCTTCCACCGACCCGAACTCGACAGCTGCGCCGTCCACGACCCAGTTTGCCAGACTGGACGCGGCGCTCTTCCTCGTCCGCCACCTCCTGATACTCAAGGAGGTCTGGGCGAGCCTGGAAGAGATGAGGGCGGCAGAGGAAGAGGAGGCTCTGGGCAGTGCTCGTTTGGTGGAGAAGGAGAAGAAGGCAGGGTTGAGGAGCCCTCGTGCTCTTGAATTGGGTGGGTCTTTGATGGGTGCTGTTACCAGTCCTGGTGGGGCTGGTGCTGCTGGAGGTGGTGGGGTAACAGGTCGGTTTTTCGAAGTGAACATGTTCATAGGCCCTCGCTAATTTTTCCTGTCTAGAAACTCTTACCAACATGCTGAGCAAGACGACGTCTTTACTACCTGAAGGACTGTTCGCGTCGCTTGGCG
Source organism: Gymnopilus dilepis (assembly GCA_002938385.1). Lineage (NCBI taxonomy): Eukaryota > Fungi > Basidiomycota > Agaricomycetes > Agaricales > Galerinaceae > Gymnopilus > Gymnopilus dilepis. Next base: position 45,263 of record NHYE01000696.1, read on the forward strand.
TTACGAGGGGTGTTGGTCCTGAAACGGACATGCAAGGTGTCAAGCTCGTAAGTTTCTGGTTTGTCTGTTTTTTTACTCCAGTGTCTTATGATATTGTTATGCATCCGTACAGGACATTGATCACAGCCTCCGCAAAGCATGCGAGGATGTCATTGCAGCGTGTGCCAACCCGCTCTGCGACCCTCTGGAAGCATGGGTGGCATCCTTCAGCAGGCCCAAGCCTGACGCACCCGGCGCCGTTCCGCCCACCACTGCGGCTGCTATTCCAACCACAGCTGCCCCTCAAGCCGACCTTCCTACGATTCACCTCCGCTTTCTTGAAGCCATCCAACGCGACTTGCCTCTTTTTGTCGCTCGCGTCCATGCTTACCTCATCGGGAGTGCTGATGTGGAAAAGGTCGCCAATGGAAGTGGGAGCAGAGTCGACGAATTCGCAGCAGGTGGTGAAAACAAGGAGGGGGATGAAAGGACCGTCCAGATCCTCCTCGACCACGTCGTTGATAGGATTTTGGGGTCGTATGAGCGATGGAGCGACGCTTTGCGGAGATCGGGGAAAGCGTTCGATGCTGGGGAAGTGTTGACCTCTGGGAGGTTGAGGGAGATGTTGAGGGAGGTCTGTGGGGATACACCTGGTTTTGGTGGTGGGTATCGGCGCAGTGAAAGATAAATCGATAGAGTAGCAGCGTGTATCTGATTTTGCTATCTAAGTCTTTGCGAGTTGGGCAGGCCTTTCCGGCATGGAGGCATGGAGGCGGCCGATGCCCGAAGCTACATTTTGTAACGCCGCCTCGTCTCCGCCTCACGCTTGTTTGGCGGGCTGTCAATTTACAACTCATTCCAATCCACAACCAATGCAATTGCAGATATCTCCTCAATAACGACATTTTACCCAAGAAGACGTCGCTGTTAGACAATAAAACAGATATCATACTTCTCTCTGACTGGAAATTGGTCTAGGGACTCAAAACTATAGCGTACACCAGGCATCAAATCCCGTAGTGGACATAGGGGATCCACTTCAACAAATCTTCCGTCGAGTAGCCCAGCTTTCTCCGTAGGGCCTGCACTGCTATGTGAAGTGCTCGAGCCGATCCGGTAATGTCCAATTCTACAACGCCCTCTCTTGATTCGTCGTTTAACAAGCACTTGTAGAACGTTTCTGCTACCTCAGGAGCATGGTGATCGGAAATCGACCACATAGTCGCCACTACGCTGCGGTAACCTGCTGTCAGCATACCTGCAGCGAGGTGGACAGCTTCTTCTGGCAGATTCCTGGCACCTACGCTGGTCTGGCAGGCGGATAAGAAGGCGAGGTCGGCTTTTGGTAAGTCCATCTTCATAATCTCGGAGAGCTCGAGTGTTCCGTCGTGAAGGTAGATGGCACTCTCGAGCGGATTCGTGATGTTCTGCGATGCGTGGCAGGCCAGATGGATGCTTGAATAAGACTTCATAGACTTTGAAACTCTGGCGACTGTCGCATCCTCTCCATTGTACCAAGCCGTCCTGATGCCTCGCTTCTCTAGTTCTTTGCGTGTCCTGATGGCTTCTGCCCTCGTATTCGGAATGGAGCTCTGACCAGGTGTATCCGGCTGGCTGATGAGTAGGACACCGTCGAGGGGTTCCTCTGAAATGCGAGATCTCAACCTGTCGAGGATGCTCAGGGTCGGAATATACGAAGAAACCACATAATCTGCCAGACAAGCTCTCGAAGATTCCCCGTCAGGGCCATATATGCCTGCCGCATGAATGGGAAGGAAAGCGAATGGACCTGTTGGGCACCACCAAATTCGTGGCAAGTCAGTATCTGCTCTCTCCCCCTGTAAGCAAGGATGACCATCAGTAATGTGATAGTACCCAGGATAGACGCATACCGTGTAGCCAAGGAATTGCAAAACAGGATCCACAAGGTCATTCCACAATGCTCGAAGCATTTCCTTGACATCATCTCCAGGTTTGGGGCTTGGATACCTCCCTAGCTTGCGAGGATCGAACTTTTCGTCCTCGACGTAACGTGAACGAAACTCGTGGGGTGCTAAACGGAAATGTAGTCCGTCCGCAAGGGCTTTGGCCCTGTCATGAGGAAATTTATCCAGTGGGATGTACGTTGGCTCCTTGCGGCCAGCTACGAGAATGATAGCGTCACAGCGATCGTCGTCCGAGTTAATTATTACGACGGCTCCATCGTTGGGAACGGCTCTCATCAGATCTGCACATGCCTTTGGGCATAGGAAGCTTTCGAACCCAGGAATCTCTCGGATATCCTCCAGTAGCTGCTTGCGCTTTTTCGTCAGCCTAAGTTGATTATACATCTCGGCTTCCAATGACACCTGGACCTGCATAGGCAATTCCGCGTCAGGTTGGCGTGGATCCGCTCGACTCCCCAATTGTTCCAGCTCTGTGGACAGTCGCCTCAAGTGGTCAGCCAATTCTGGGTGATGTGTGCGGAGATCGTCCAGTGGAGTCCGCAGCTGGTTGATCTGGTTCCAAACTACGCATCGTCCAGCTTCTAACCATTCCACTGCTTTCGAAGGCTGTCTTTGAGATAAAGCCGCGGCCGCAGCTGTAGTTGAGTCGCGCGATAATTCTGTAAGAAGCTCGTGTCGACGCTTTGAGGTGTTTTCAAGGCCAGCAACAAGGGGAATCAAATTGACGACTCGCTCGTGTGCTGCCAGTGTTTCAGTTTCGTCAACTAAGTTCGAAAGCCGTGCCCACTTTCTGGCAGACTGCAAGGAAACGGAAGGAGGTCCACCGGCTGACATGGCAGAAGTACGGTAGTTGGAGTGTGCCAATAAGAAATCTTCAGGACTGTCAGAGGTATCGAACAGTCTAAGGAGAGAATTTGCGCGGTTTGATTGGATAGCAGATATGTTGGCATGACCCTCAGGAATGTAATCAATTGCCCTGTTCCAAAGCTGGATTGACATCCCAATATCATCTAGGTCACCAGTTTGTTGGAAGCGACGCACAAATGAAATTCCTAGATTGTTCAGCAGCAAAGGCAATTCAGCACGGCCCTTAGGCGTTAGATCCACAGCCCGTTGGTGCAATTGGATTGACTTTTCAACATCTTCAAGATCTTTTATCTGTTCAAAGCGAGATAAATAAGAGGTTCCGAGGCTATTCAGCCGGGAAGCGAAGTCAAGATGTTCCTCTGGAGTGAGATCCACTGCTTGTTGGTGGAATTGGATTGCCATGCTAATATCATGGATGTCCTTGGTCAGTGAATAGCGGCGAAAAAATGAGTTCCCAAGGTTCTTCAAATGGGAGGGTAAGTCAATATGACCCTCTGGGATAAGGTCCAGTGCCTGTTGCCTGAGCCGGATCGACTGTTCAATATCATTGAGGTCCCCAGACTGTTCAAAGCGACATGTCATTGAAGCCCCAAGGTTGTCCAGCCTGGATGCCAAGTGAATATCTCCCTCTGGTGTGAGTTCTATAACTTTTCGCTGAAGCTGGATTGACTTTCCAAGATCTTCTGGATCTCCTTTTCGTTCGAATCGGAGTAGTAATGACGCTCCAAGGCTTGTCAGCCAGGAGGGCAAGTCAGCATGGCCCTCTGGAGTGAGATCAACTGCTTGCTGCTGAAGTTTGATTGACTCTTCGACGTCAGCAGGATCGCCTATCTGTTCAAAGCGAAACAAAAAAGCATTGCCAAGTCTGTTCAGATGGAATGGTAAATCGTCATGACCTAAGGGAGTAAGGTCAACCGCCTGTTGCTGAAGCTGAATTGACTTCTGGATGTCATGGAGGTTTCCTGTGCGTTGACACCGACGCTTGATTAAGTCTCCGAGGTTTTCCAGAAGGAAAGGCATGTCAGCATCATCCTCCGGAGTGAGGTCTACTACTCGCTGTTGCAGCTGGATTGATTTTCCAATATCATCGGGGTCTCCGGTTCGTTCGAAGCGACGTAAGAACGACTTTCCGAGGTTCCTAAGCCGCTCGGGCAAGACAGTCTGGTCCTCTGGCGTCAAGTCCACTGCCTGCTGTTGAACTTTGATTGCCTGTAGAAGATCAGAGAGATCCCCTAGCTGTTCAAAGCGACGTGAAAGCAGTTTTCCGAGGTTGCCTAGCCGATTAGGCAAGTCGACATGATCATCTGGAGTAAGGTCAACGGCCTGTTGCTCCAGTTTGATCGAGTGCATGAGATCGTCAACATCTCCCGTTTGTTCGAACCGATCCATTAAGAAAATACCCAAATTTCCGAGCACTGTTGGCAAGCGCTCGTGTCCATTTGAGAGCAGGGCAAGGGCTCTTTTCATTCTGTCGATCGCTTTGTCCATGTCTTCCACATTGCAAAAGCTTTTGGACCGCCTTTGGTATGCTATTCCTGCATCGTGCAAAAACCCTGCGATCATATGTATGTCATCTTCGCCAGAAAGTAGGGTCAGGGCTTCCTCGAAGGCATTGACGGATGCATCAATATCGGCTATGTCCTGGGTAATGGCGAACTTCTGTAGAAGGTCATGTCCAACATGTAGGAGACCATGGGCCTTTATAGGATCATCGTCCGGCAAGCATTGAGACATTTTTAGTGATAGCAACGGATCAGAGAGCATTTGTTCTGAGAAGTAGACTGGTATCAGGCTAATTCACGTGTTGCTCGCTGGTCATATTAACTCACCGAGCAGGTTTTCATACACCTTGAACGATATTGATAAGGCTGGACTATTCGTAACATGCTCCGAGACTTCGAGTTCCAAATCCCATCTCGAGTCTAGGCGCAGTGAGATTAGACGGAATTCCGCTGACAATGTGGTTCGAAACTGACCTCCTCGTTCATCAAGACATTTAATATAACTATAGCCTAATTCTCCGTGTTTCTCTGACATGACCACAAGGACCAACTCTGAAGGGGCAGGTCTGCAGTCGCAAGGTGTCAGAGGTTACAGCGTCGGAGGAGTAGAGGACCATAAATGCTTACGTGGGTATATGATCTCTTTGCTTCCACATTGTGCTCGTGACCCTCTCAAGCTCGACGAGACCATTCCTCTGAGCCTCGACGATGATGAGGCTGAGGTCATTCAGCTCCGGTCGGTCAGCATCTTGTATAGCACATTGCACGCAAATGTCTGCCATGCCCAGTTGAGCGATATCAGCTATTGTACGAATACTGACGACGGTAATAGGCTCGTACGACGTACCATCTATATGTAGAAGACTACGGAATGGTGAGCGCATTTGCCCAGCTTAAGGTTCGCAAAAAATAAGTGCCCACTTGAGCTCCTCGCTTGGTGTAGTATCTGACATCTTACGACGGGTAGAGATGATTCGAAATCAAGAGGGATTGTTATGAGAAGGAGAGATGGAAAGGATCATTAGAGAACAAAACATATTAAGCTTTTTGATGTCTGCCAGAAGGTGCAGTGCGTGGTCGAACTTTGTCACCGTACAGCTGGTCGAGGCTGTTAGGCAGTGTTAATGTTGCACTGTTTTGTTGTCATTACTGCAGTCTACGTGTCGGAGACATGGGTAAAGTAGACTGACATGTGCTGTATAACGGTTATAGTCTTGTGTGGAAGCTGTCGGGGCAGAGAGGAAACAATCCAACCACTAAACCCTTGCACAGCTGAGGTCCACACTCGGACCTGACGGGTCGCCGCTTCGTCATATTGCATTTGCAATCAAGATTTCATTCTTCCTGGATAGTTCGCATGTACGCCGGGACCTTGGCCCAGCTCATAGAATGAACGTAGAGACTACATACTCCAATACTGACCAAGAGATTTGCTTGATATCTGTATGAATGTCGGTCATCAGAAAAACGGCACTGCTTTAGCTGCCCAGCAACATACCAAGGAATAGGATGATCTGAGATGGCTTTGTCAGGTATCCAGAGCAAGGAGCTTTCCAGCCATTCCACAGAAAGTTATGATGCCAGACAAGCGATGCAAATGCAAATTTCGAGGCAGTAGGGTAATAGTCGGATGAAGGATCTCGGACGTTGCGGGGTGTCGGCGTTCATATCGGAGTCGGAGCGTCATCGCCTCCCTCTTCAGCGCGAGGAAATTGAGCAGACATTAGGTGCAGCAGAATGTTGCTGAGCCGAAGGTGAGAATGTGTGCGGCAGTGGCTTAGTTCGAAAAATGAAGGCGTGTGGTCATCGCAGATGGGTTTAGGAGAAGAAGGGGCGTGAGAAAAAGCCGTGCCGTGCTGTCAATACCAGCCTCCTCCATGTCAACAGAGGTCCGCGTACTGTATATGACGAAATCTAGATACATATAAAAACTCCTCAGGTGTGTTTCTGTCGAATCTTTCTCCTACGCGAGCTGACTGTCGCTTATGGCACGTAGAGTTCGCGATATAGTCCTATCTAGCGCGTCGGCGAAGTACGACTGAACGCGGCGCGTTGACTCCCTCAACCAATCATGATGCTTGCGGAGAAGGTCCAACGTCTGCCTCCGCCGCCAGTAGAGCTCCGACACGGACACCCGTTCTCGCCTCCCTAAGGGAAGCATACATACACTTTGGGAGTCTCTCTGCCCTGTCGCGACACATTTCAGATCAAGAAAGTGTATCGTGTAACTGGACATGCAGTCTCGAAGGTGAGTGCTCTTTGCCAAAATGCGAGGGCATCACTCCCATTCGTGCTTCTCCATCGGTTCCTTCCAACTCCCACCTCACTCGTGATTTTCAATACGCTGAAGAAAGTTCCAGCCCGATGGACACTTGTGGCTGACTTCTGGAAGAGAGAAAATCAGATTACCTCTCAACAGGCTGTGAAAGATTTACCCATGAAGCGCTGCGCTAACTGTGATGTAGAGGGCTCGACGGGGTGCTATTAAAGGCTTTTCGAATACTTTTGGATATTCTTTCACGAAAGCCTTGTCTAGTCGCAACGCCCCAAGTGCTTAGTGTGAACAGCCATCTGTCAATAGGGTACAGAAGGCCTCTAAACGGGAAATTTTGACCCACCGAGCCACGCATCCCAAGCGATCTAGGGAAGGCAAGGAGGGGTGAATGAGGACGACGTGTCTGATAGTAATAAGACGCTCAGAAATTCCGGGTTTGAATAGGGTTGGTTTCAGACGTACTAATTGGGAAACCGAGATCCTCTTGCGATCACCTAAACGATTGGACGTTCAAGCCATCCTGTGAGGACACTGTGCCACGACCTACGAAACTCGCTCATACCACGCTTGATCTCGACCCCGTAGATGGTTATGACTTCGAACAGGGGCGCGACCTTACGCAGGTCAGGGAGGGAGGGTGGTGGAGGAAGGGAGAAGAGTTGCTTGCCATGAAGGCGCCAGTTTGTGTGGCGACGATGTATACCTGAAGAATTAGAGATTGGGCTGATGAGGTTGGTTTAAAAGGGAGCAAAGATGGCGATTCTGTTGGTGCAGAAGTTTAGGTATGGATCTTGGGCGATGTTCACTGGCAGTAAGGGTCAAATGACAGGAGTAGTACTATTGGGAGTGAACACTGCTCACCTATATCTTCTCTGAGGAGGTATATCTACGCTACGTCACCGTACTTCTCATAAACACTACTAGCCATCAATTGAATCGAAAAAAGGCAAGCGAAGAAGGACGTACAGACTCTGAGAGTAGGAGGTGGTATGGATTTCCGACCTGCAAATAATCAAGTCAGTTCAAAGGTAGTACACTGTATAGGCATACATACTTCCTCAGGTTCAGGTAGCACCTTGGTTGATAGCTTCCATACAAAATCCATGTCCTCGCAAATCTTACCGACTTCTGGAGGTAGCGCTTCCTCGGTTCACTCCAGGGAGGGGATAGACATAGACGAGCCATGTAACAGCTTCGATATGACGATTACCAATTACTGTACCTCTTGAGCCTCCTTTGACACACGAAGTCAGGAAGATCGACTCACGATTGCAATATGGGGACCGTCCTTCTGCCAAAGCGCTGTTAAATTCTGCAATGAGTAAGTGAGGGATATTTTATGGCCCAAGAATGCCAAAGGAAAATGAACTCACCGTTGAAGTCGCTGTCATGATGGGCGACTTGTTTGCCTTGAACTTACATGACGGCAGTGATGATGAGAAGCGGGTATGGAAGTTGTAAAACTGGCCATTTTGACGGGAACGAGAACTGAGACAGCTAAGCTTGCCGACCCTGAGATCCTACTCCTACCAATTTTTGAATTGCTGGTCGATTTCTACATTCCTTACATGGGTACTGTTCCTGGTCCATCGCGAGCTTGTTGGTATAACTCAATTTGGCTAATAAACAGGTTTTGTGCTCAAGCGTAAGACCCGGGCGGGGAGAGTTACTGAACGTCGTCGTTGCCTTGACTCGGGTGGCTCCAGACTTTGGAGGCCGGTAGGTAGAAAGTCGGCCAGTGAAAGTAGTAGATGCAGACAAGGAAGAAGCGGCGCGTCGTAATGCAGAAAGGGGGAAGTTGGTTCAACTTGGTTGGTGGTCTGACAGAAAAAACAGCGCAACGCAATCAACACGACGTCATGGTGTTGAAAATACGCTTGCACGTGCTGCGGTCGGAGTTGGCGGTGGCTGTGGCGACTGCTGATCTCGACGCTCGTCTGCATAGATGCATAAGCAATAGGCGCAGACCACAAAACATGCCCAC
>NHYE01000704.1:0-12040 GCA_002938385.1 Gymnopilus dilepis
CAGAACCATTTGGAAAGAACTTCGAGAGAGAAGTCCAGCTAACCCCCAGAGAATGCACTAATAAACAAAGCTATCGACGATGCAGAAAACGCGATAGACTAAACTCGGATTATATAAAAAGAACAGTGGGACGAGGTGGGTGGGATCAAAAATTTCTCGATACTACGAGGTGGTGGTCGAGGAGGAAAAACTCAAGTTGTCCTCACGTGCTCACTTTCCAATTAGAGCACGCGAGGTCACTTGATTTTTTCCAGTTCTAATCTAGCTTACGTAGCACTAGTTCTGTGTTAATCGACGAGATTAATCTCGATGAATAACTAGAACTGCACGCTACGTAATAGCTAGAGCTATAGAACCTCGCAAATCATCACAAACAAGAAATGACTACCATACATTTCTTGGGTTTGGGGGGAAGTTTGCATGAGCCAATAATCTCTCAGTGTTGATATTGCAAATGCATACTTCGAGCGCATTCTCTGTAGTTAGCCACGATTCTGGAATCAAATCACTGTGCAGAACCATTTGGAAAGAACTTCGAGAGAGAAGTCCAGCTAACCCTCATTAGAGCTGAGCTCACAACAGCTGACTTCGAACGAGCCAGCTAACCCCCAACAGAGCGAAGCCAATCGTGTACAGGCAACTATTAAGATGACAAAGGAGACTCAAGGAAACTAAATAAAGATCAGACAGCGCCACGACGTCGACCGTGAAGACGTGTATAATCAGCCATGGTATCGATAACCAATGCTGCACGAGAAGAAGCAAAAGAATTAGTAATAAAAAGCGGCAAAATCCCTTCAATACGGCGCCAATAGTCCAAGAACGCCCTCGACCGCCAACGACCCTGGACGGCGACAATATCGGGTGGCGTGCCTCGTAGAAGCAATTCTGTAGCGCCCCCGATCCGAAAGGCATGTCCCGCCATACGAGGAAGCCCGGCTGCCTCCCAGACGTCCTCACACCGCTGAAGGAACCAATCACGAGTCATTGGAGCATGTCCCCCACCAGCTGTCACAAAGGAGAAAAGCGGTGCCTCTGCCGGAACATCCTTGTTAGTACTGAGATGATGTTGAAGGGCGATGAAAGGATCGGAAGGGTCGTTGATCTTCGTGACAACAATGTCAGCCCCAAGATTTCGTGTGGTCTTGGACCATGGGATATGAAAAACAGCAGAGGAAATCCCACCGGCATCCGAGCGAAAGGACATGGGACACCCGCGAGCGACGTGCTTTGAAGGATCAAAGACATGTCGGCTAGGGATCAGAAGTTCACCTGAAATGATTCATGAGACAAAGAACCAGGGAAAAAGAAGTCAATTACCCAGCCGACAGCAAGACCAGAAGGCAATGCATGCCAAAGCCCACACAGCTGCATCAAAAGAAGAGGAGAGGTCCAAACCACGACGAAGGGCATATAAATGTTGGATGGTGACTGGCGGCCGTTTGGCACGACGCGAGGTGTCAGGAACCAACTTGGCGACACCATTCTTGACCGTCCGAAGCATATCGTGGCCATGCCAAGGCGCACCGTTGATGGTATGCCAGAAATGTAAACCGGCCAGCCAGTTATCAAGGGTAGTGGAAGCAACCTTGCCGGCTGCCATGGCTGTAGCAAAACCGGCAAGGAGGACCTCCGAAGCAGGCATGCGGTCTTCCTCAGGGATGTTCCGTGAATCACAATACTGTGTGAAACGAAGAGGGCCCGCCCCATAGACAGAACGTGTATCCTCATCCAAGGAAAAGAGCATGACCTGTAGAAGCGCGTACGCATCAGCTGATGGGAGAAGGCTATTAAGAGATTGACGAAAAGAGAGAGTACAGGGAGTGGTCCATGCGATGAGCCTATCTGAGGCCAACACATGAGGCCGGAGAGCAGAAGGGGTATAACTGTTACCAGGCCGAGGCCGTCGAGGCTTTTTGATTCGGCGAGCAGAAACTTGCGGTTCGAGGGCCCTCGACTCGCTGCCCAAGCGAGAACGAAGACGCCCAGCTTCAGCTGCCACGTCGACACCTGCCAACGCGCGAGCCAAAGGTGTATCAGACATGGCGAAGGAAGGGTTGAAGCTCCATGGGGAGATCAAAGGACGAAGACAATTGAGAGGCTGCCGGGCCCAAAACACCGCGAGAGATTGGGTCGGCCAGATTGTCCGCAGAAGCAATGAAGGAAAAGGTGAGAGAGATGTCGTACTGGTGTGCCAGGAGCTCGGACCGACAAATAGCCATGTTGACGAACCGATTAGGACAACGGCCACGCCGCCAAGCACCAATGACACCTTGATTGTCACTACGCACCAAGACGTGGGCTGAAAGAAAACCTTGAGCAATGATAGTAGAAACTGCGAGCTCGACAGCGACAGCCTCCAACCAACCAATATGCTGAGCGGGAAGACGATCAATCCCCGTGAGCTGCCAGGCATCCCATGCTGCCCCAAAACCCCACACGAGACCTACACCCCACGAAGTGGAGGCATCCACAAACAGGCCAACATCCACCATGGGGGGGCGAGGCCGAAGCGAACGAGACCAGCCCGGGTTGGAGAGAGCCTGCGACCACCACTTCAAGTCGGAGACAACCGATGGCGGAGGAAAGCGAATGTGGAAGTCGGATGGGAATGACGAAATGAATGCTGTAAGATTGGGAAGGAAAGAGCGACCAAGTGGATAGACAAAGGTGATGTGCGACAAGGAGCCATTCAATGTTTCAACATCGTCCAGGGGCGCCTGCGCCTTCTCATACAGGCTGATGAAGTCATCCACCCGACCCTTGAACTTTAAACGCTTTTCGTCAGACAGAGAAACAGACTTGGAAGAAATATCCCAATGGAAGCCAAGGTAATCGAAAGTAGGTGCAAAATCCTGACCCTTCGAGGTGTGCCATGGGACACCAAGAGGAGCGACCATCTCCAACATGGATGCTCGATCATAGCAATAGCGGAAAGGGTCTTCAGGAGAGCCAGTCCCACCAATTGGACTGCGGAAGTTGCAGAAGTCATCTACCCACTTCTTCGATGGCCCAACGCCCATCTCCTCCCAACAGTCCACCGTGAAATCAGCCACCTCGCCATGATTTCCACCGGAAGAAACAAGCCCAAAGGGGTGCATATGGTCCAACCAAAAGAGACCATCGAAACTCACCACGATGAAACGCTTGTGGGATGGATGGACCGGAACCGTCCGAAATGCCGCCTCAACATCGAGGGTGGCTGCCTCAGTGCCAGGAGGAGCAAAAGCAACCTGCAGGATGAACAAATAAGAAACATGACCACAATGTGCGACCAGAAAGAAAGGAAAAGTCCAAAGGACGAGAAAGGTCAAAGACCGGAAAAGGGAAAAGGTCAACGACCAGAGAGGAAATTGTGGTCAAGCCACAGAGAAATAGGGATCCCAAAGAGAAGCCCTCCGAAATACAGAAGACGAAATTGAACGCACAATTTGTTCAACCTCGGCTGCCGTCCCCCACTTGGTAGGAAAATCTTCAGCATCAATCATGTCATTGACAGAAAGACCTGAACCATCCTTGAAGGATAGATTGACCGCCATCCTGGTCTTGAGCAAATTCCCGTCAGAATCATGCTTCGCGACAACCTGAATGGGCGACGACCGGAAAGGGCCCCCAACAATCTGCTCGAGCTCGCGCTTGGTGAAAGGACCAGACATACGCCCCTTGGCGACCTCAGACTTCAAGTAATCCAGGACCTGGGAATGATAACGGTCGGCGGAAGGATGGTTAGGTGGAGTGAAGGACGCCGAAGGAACCTCCATGTTGCCAATGCGGAAACCGTGGGTGAGCTTGTGAACAAGAAATGGGTACTTTCCCCTCAGGGCAGGAAAACGGTCCAGAAAAGCTTGGAAAGCATCAGGGCTGTACGGAGTGACCACACGCGAACGAAGTGCGATACATTCCGCCGCCCAGGACAAGGAAGGGAGACGAACAGAAGGGAGGGAAGGAAGGACCGCCTTAAAGGCAGTCGCGAGAGCAGGCGAAATGTGATCGGATCCCACAGAAGGAGCAAATGTGAAGGAACCCGCACTCCTTCTTGGAACACTTCCTGGACCCTGAGAGGTTCCACGGAATGCATAGGATGGCGGACGTCGAGATGGAGACGAGCTTCTTCCCTGAGAATCTGCACGCGACGGCCTCCCCCCGTTCATTGTGGGTCTCCTTGCAGTCGCTGAAACGGTGACCGGGCCGAGCGCAGATGAGGCAGATAGGACCGCCGGTCTTGGTCCCACTGCCTTTCGGAAAGGGCTGTAAGGATGCGTCGCTGGTCGAAGAATAAGGCGTGAACCTCGAAGATGGGGCCGACGAAGCTGCCTTGCCTGAACTTTCCACCAGCTTCTTCCAAGAGTCGAGCTCCTCGAACAACACCATATGCTTGACCTCCTGAAACCTCCTCAAGTACACCTCCTCGTCGTGTACAGTCGGAAAAGCTGTGTACTCCCGGCGACGCTCAATATCGAAGCGCAGAATCGCCGGAAAGTTCCGTCGCAGATCCTGCTGAGAAGAAAGGAACTTGAAATGCTTCTGCCAACGGAGAAACACGCGCTCGGAAGCCTCGGCCTCCAAGAATACCAAATAGTTGGCCCAAGCCTCCATCCAATCAGTCGGATCCATCCTCTCCTCATCCGGAAACTGATCAACTCGGATGACATACGTCTTCGACCCCTTGATGATAAGGTGCTCTCGCAAGAGATTCGGCTTCAAGAAGAGGTCCTTCTGAGACTGGGCGAGGAAGAGAGTGAGAGGAAGATGGAGGCGGCACTCGGCGAGGCGAATAATCTCCGGGTGTATGCCAAACTTGTGGTCGCCAGTGGAGGAAAGCGCCGGGCGCTCAGCATCGTCCGAGAATAATGGTCCAGAACGACCTGATTTGGCAGGAGACGTTAAAGCCGCAGGTGCCTCGGTGACCACAGCATGAGGGCTGATAATCCGCGAAACCTCTTTCTGCTGCTCCGGGGTCAAGAGGGCGTAGCCAGCGAGAACCTGGGTGAGGTGTTCGTGCTGAACCGGTGAACAAGACTGTGCTCGAGAAGGAACGACGTTCTCGTCGTCGACAGGCGTGGAAGGGCGACTGGCCGAAATAGGCCCGGCATCGTCATTGCTGACTGCTGCCGTGCCGGCCTGCTGTTGAGAAGCACCTGAACCGGAGCTGTCAGAAGCCTCGTTGCTGATGGCATCAGGACGAGCATTGCCACCGCGAAGGTCCTCGGGCACCGGATTGCCTGTAACGGGTGTAGGAATGGGATCTGCAGCCATGTGAACTTGTTGAACGCCGCAAAACTTGTGGAAAAGTGAGAAAACGAAGGAAGTTGAAGATATCAAAAATTTCTCGATACTACGAGGTGGTGGTCGAGGAGGAAAAACTCAAGTTGTCCTCACGTGCTCACTTTCCAATTAGAGCACGCGAGGTCACTTGATTTTTTCCAGTTCTAATCTAGCTTACGTAGCACTAGTTCTGTGTTAATCGACGAGATTAATCTCGATGAATAACTAGAACTGCACCTTTGCTACAGAGAAAGAATGTCACGAGTCCTGAGTGTCGTGTTGAGGGCTGGTCAAATACATCAGCCACGTGAGTACCGCGTCATGCAGAATTTCGATTCGGTTCTGTTCTGAATTCTGTGTTCAAGATGGCGTTCAGCGTTCACGCCTATTTGTCGAACTCAAGTTTGCAAGGCCGCTCGGAGGCCTTTATTCAAAATGTTGGACTCAAATCTTGCTACCGTGGTTTTATATCTTTCGACATGAATAAGCTCCACGCCTGCAACGCGTCGAATATCGACATCAGGACACTTGTTTTGGTGTCGAGGCCTGCCTTCTCCTTAGCCAGCGTGTTCGGGATAGCATTGTCAAGCACAGGCCTAGGTGCGTTCCTCATGTTCTCGCACTATCTCCGTTGCTTACCCATAGAGTTCGCCCTAGTTTCTTTGTCGAAATATCCGTCAAACAGTCGGCAATTTTTGGAGTGCCCAACGTGCATGCACAGTGTACTCGGTTTCAACCACGCCTCTGGCCAGTGAAGGAGACTTATGCCGAGCACCCTTGTCGTTAACTCAGCGAATAATCGTCGATCACCCCGGAAAAACGAGCCCGAGTGTCAGAAATAATTGGTCCGTCTTCTGTCATCGCCAACTAAGCCCAGCTTGCCTGACGTGTTGTCCTTTCCATTTTTTCCAGTCATATGGCGTCTTTCCTTCGACTCTCTTGCTGCTCCAGCTCTATGTCAAGCCATCGCTCGTGGATGTCAGTTGAATGCACCTCTCTTTTTTCTTTGATCATAGCGGTTGTCTTGCCACCACGCCATGTCCGTATGCCCGCCTGACTCCCAATTCATGTACTAACACCACTGTCCTCTCTAGATGCACTAGCCGTTTGCTTGCCTGCACGGAAACCCGCTGTATGTTGCTTTGACGATCCTCTTAGCTCTCAACTCATCACTTGCAGTCTTTGTCTAGTACGTGCCAACGCTCATATTGGTCTCTGTCGTCCGTCTCCAACAAGCGTCCCGGCTCAGCAGTCCCAGCTCTCACCACACCGAGTCCTATAATCACCCGACTGACGACCATGGCGATGTATGTGAAAGCCAGCGCCGGGTGCTCGAAACCTCTGCCCAGACTTTTATCTCGACGTTATCGATGTTCACCGGTTTGCCCCGCAATCTAAGACGACCTTTGAGGCAGACACGAGGAAATAGTGGCCGATGATCGCGAACAGAAAGCTCGAGGGCCTGGCGAGCCCAGTGATGCCAGGTGGCATACATTACAAGTCAGTCGGCTGATGTCGCAGAGGAGTGGGAAGGAGGGGCACGCCTATGCCTTCCAGGTGGAGATGGTCGTCGTATTTGTACCCTTGAGCCCGTCAGCATGCTCGAGCTCCATCTAAGCCATTGAGGGTTGTCCCCTTCTCTGAAAGCGGGTCGACTGAGGTTGGTGAAGCGTTTACTGGGTGTATTACGATAAACGCTGATCGCCTCCTTTCGCAGCGTTCTTTTGAGCAAATCCCGGTTTGTGAGTGGCATATTCTGCCTGTCAAAGTCTTCCGCTAATCTCGCTTTGTTCAGACTGACAAGAGCAAGAGGGATCAGGAGATGTAAGGAATCCCCTTGTCCATGCAGATGCAATCTCATAAGTAACGTATGATTGGCGTTCTCTAAATAAACAGAATGCTCATTGATGATCACTTTATAGTCCTAATCCTGAGGAGGAAAAAGTGGGAGGAGAGGCGGTCCTTCTCTGCATGGGGTCTCTTCTGCGTCCAACACGCTCTCCACCTCACATTCCCATTCAAGACGCGATCATCAACGCAGGACGCACGCTGCGCCTTCCTCCCACCACCATGCCTCGAGCACCGATACGAGGAAGCTTTCGGTGGCGAGTACGGCTCTCACGGAGGATTGGGAGGCCGAGCCTGACCCTGGGGATGAAGAACAGGACAACTTTACATAACGTCGCGTCATCACCATCTCATCCTCTCTCATTACCACAACCACAAAAACAACCACAACCTCCCCCTCGTCTCGACCACCCCACCTCACCCTCCACCGCCACTTAGACAGGGAAGAAGAGACAGAGAACTGGGACAACCATTTCCTGGACGCGCGGAATTTGCCTGTGAAGCGCGTGGCTTTGTTTCCTGTTGGAGGTGCTGGGAGTCCAGCTCGATCGTCGTTGGCACAGCAGCATGCGAGGCAGGAGAGTCGGGATGAGGAAGACGGGGAAGGTGACGAGCAACCTCGACATCAACGTCCCCACCGCAAGGATCATCAATACCAGAACCCTCAAGACTTCGACGACGAAGAATTCGGCGTCCTCCAAGACCGCAACTTAGAGGCGGAAGAAGACGACTACGA
This sequence comes from Gymnopilus dilepis, assembly GCA_002938385.1. Lineage (NCBI taxonomy): Eukaryota > Fungi > Basidiomycota > Agaricomycetes > Agaricales > Galerinaceae > Gymnopilus > Gymnopilus dilepis. The sequence goes on from NHYE01000704.1 coordinate 7,850, forward strand.
AGACCGCGCCGTCACCGCCCACTCGCGCCGCGCCGCCGTCGCCGTTGCCCGTCTCTCTTCCACCTGTCTCCCCCACTCCTCTTCTCACTTCCACTCCCAGTCATACCCAACACCACCCAGCCCACCGCCTCCGCTACCCAGCCCGAACCTCTTCGCTCCCTCTTGTGCCTCCGTCCAAGCACAAGCTCACGCTCCTGGCTCGGGTTCAGACTGAGCTCCAATTCCTCGCATCCCTCTCCCGCATCGACGTTCCAGCACTTTTCCGGGCTGCACCACTCCCCCCAGCACAGCTCAGGTCTAGGTACTGGCCCACAGCCGCTGCGCGGAACCTCGCCCACCCCCTCTTCGGTGTTTTCGGTGTTTCCAGTACCTAATACGATGCGGACGTATAATTCGTCCACGAACCTCATGGGGTCTTCTTCTAGCGGTGCCTCTGGGGGTGCGGGTGCAGCCTCAACGTCCACCTTTGGTGCGCGAGGACAAAGAAGGGGCGGAAACGCGTTCCCCTTGTTACCCCCCTCCCCGCCGATACATCAAGAACGCGAGAGGAGGCGGCTGAGGAAGAAGTCCTGCCCGCAGGGTGTCCCTGTGGGGATGGTGGAGTTGAGGGAGCTTGGCAGTGGTGGTGCTTCACCGGAGGGGATGTATCATGAGGAGGAGCATAGGAAGCGGTATTCATTCTACGACGACGGCGTGTAGGAGCGGCCGGATGAGGACGAAGAAGAGGATCTTGGGCCTTCTCTAGCTAGGAAACGAGGAGGAGGGCGGGCAAGGACGCCGTTCTCCGACGTCTCGGGTGTGTAGAACATAGATTTGAACCCGCACCGGCACTTGGGAAGTTCAAGCTCACTGTTCCCCTCCCATGCCCACATTGCGGTTCAGCTGCAAGCCTCCGTCTCTTTACCAGTGCCTTCACCTTCTTCCTTGCCAGGCACCCTGGGCCCGCTCCAGCAACACCCTCAGGTGCGACGCAGGTAGCGGTGCCAGCTACGCCCACCAAAGGCAGCAGCAGCGGAGGAGGCGGGGCGTTACTGAGCGGGATGGGAAGGGTGAAGAAGTGGGGCGTGAACGTCGCTGCTGTGGGGTGGCGGAGGAGGGGCGGGAGTGTGCTGCCCGCTGAGTTCGTTGCGGGTGGGTTATCCGATTCCTTCAATTCATTTTTGGTCATCTTCTTTCCACTTCTTACTTCATTTGAATTCCCTCCTCTTCGACGTCTTGCTGTGGCTCGCCTTGCAGCGTTTTTAAGCCGTCATAATTGTGTTCAATTTCCGTCTGACTTTTGTGATTGTGTTTTACATAGCTTGATTGTATCCTTTTCTGTTTGGGTACAAGGTGCTGACGCGTCCTATACCCTCCTACAGCTCAAGGAGAAGACCTTCAAGCTCAAGCACAAGCCCACAGAACACCCCGCCCGCCCTCCTCCGTATCCTCCTTCCACGAATACTCCTCATCTTCCTCTCACCCCATGCCCATGCTCGACCTTCGCCCCGTCAACTCAACCCACGTTGACCGCCCAGAGCCCGAGCTTGTTTTTCGCTCCTCTTCCTCCACTTCAAAGCAGACGGCCACTACCGGCCCTGCGAGTCCTTCTAGGACCTCAGACAACAACGCGTTGAGGAGACCGAGAGCAGGTACAGGAGCTGCGAGTGTCGCTTCAGTCACAGAGTCAGCCGCAGCCGCAGGTAGAGAGGCGAATTCTGCAACGCCAGCGAGTACCTCAAGCAGACCTAGGCTCAGCAGGGGACATAGCACCCGCACCACTGCGAGCAGCGTCTGCTCGTCAGGAAGAAGCCAGTCGAGGTCCAGGGTAGGCTTTGAGGAGAAGGAAGACTTCAGCTTCCGACAAGGTGAAAGGGGGAGAAGGGACGACATCCCAGGCTCGGGGAGCATGGCCAGCCACAATCAGCACCAGCCACAACCAGAACCTGAAAAAACCAACCGAGTGGTGGCTGTCGGCTCCTCTTGTCCGCTCGCAATGATGTCGCGCCTCATTCTCGACCCAGCCCTACAACGCAGCGTCCCAGACTTTTCAATTATCTGAAGTCTGCGATGACCGGCAATTACTCGGCTTGTTGGCCGGATGCTGCGGATCAAATCTGAGTTTTTGGTGAGCTGAATACGCCCCTTTGCATTTTTCTCTTCAAGCCTTACTGAAATTGCTGTCGTATATGTTCTAGGACGTAACATCCAGTGGTTGATGACCCCTCCGTGTATGATCATCTTGGTATAACTCCATTTAAAACTAAATAGACGGAATAAATCGTGATTGCAGATTGTGACTGGGTTTGAACCTTAAGTGGCGCTGATCTAATTGACGGGCCCTGGACCACCGCCTAGTCGTAACGCCTCTGCTGCTGCTTGCGAAGATCCAGCGGTTCAGCGACAACACGAGGTGGATATCGACTGTCCTTCTGCTGCTGAAAGTTCATGAATGACCTCAAGTCGCGCACCTCGTCTCGAATCTGGCTTGTGCGGATGTCCATGATCTCTACAAGACGGGAAGTGAGTTGATTTTGCTCCCTAATAAGCTGGTTCTGCTCCTTGAGGAGGCTGATCATGGCCTGTTGACTGGTCTGATTTGTGGTCACTGATGGATTAAAGAGGCCTGGGGGTATAGTCATCTCTGGAGTGGGTCTGGCAAAGCTGGAACTTGAAGCCATTTGGCGGCCTGTGGGAGCTTGATAGGGCAGGAACCCTGAGGAATGGGCTGGTAATCCTTGGTGAGCCACTGGGGGAGGAGGAGGAGGAGGAGGGGGCAGCAAATAAGGAGGCTGGGTATGACTAGGAGGTGTCAAAGTGTTGAACGGTGGTGCAGCTTGTAATGGATGTCCTCCAAATGCCACAGGTATGTATTGGCGTCTACAAATAGGATGGATGTAAGTCTCATGTCAATCAAAAAAAATGAAATTAATGCACCTGGGTCTTTTCAAGACTTGTACACTAGACACCACACATTTGAGCTTTGATCGTCTGCAGACATCACATGAAGATGAGTTCTCTGTTTGATCATCCCAAGTACAAGTATGACCACAAGCTATGCATTGATTGCATACAGGAGAATGATCAACACCTATGGGCCTCTTTTGCCCAAGGCCATGCATAGATTCTAAGCTCAGAAAAATAACAGGGTAAACATTGGGCGGAAAAATCTGGGAAAAGTGTGTACCTTTATCATTGTATGCTTCTGAAGACTGAGAGGGATTTCTAGCTATAGAGTGTACCTGTAAAGCTTGGCTTCAAACTATGAAATTAATTCCAGCATCAAAACTTACATTTGCAGCCAGTTGATGAAGAGTATCCTTCGATGACTTGGAATTATCGTTTAATACCACGATTGATTCCGATGAAGAGGCTTGAGTATCAGATGGTGTTTTCTGAAGTTCTGTTTGATTGTTCATACTTTGTTGCTGAGAGGTGTTCTGCGATAGTGGATGAGAAACTGGATTTGGTGACGATAACCCAGACATGGTAGGGGGAAGAAAGAAAATTTTCCAATTTGTTGGGCTGTACTTCGAGATCAAATAGTACTGATCCCATCAAATCAACCAGCCTAATATATACATGTTATTTCCCACATTGCAATTCAAAAATAACAGAGCTGGTGTCACGTTGAATCAGCCATTGGCTGAAGACAACAAAATTGCGGTTGATTTTACAATGAATTTGATTCAGGATTCTTCATAAGACCATGAATAATAATGTAGACATAAATTTATCTCAAAAGACAAAAAAATTGGACTGCCAGTCCTGCAAAATTCTGACTGCTGCAATCCCAACTTCGAAATCATGATTTAGAGGGGTTTCCCACGAGTACAGTCCCCTACGGGGCATGAGAATTTGGTCAATCCCAGAGATTTCTGATGCCACTGCTTGCACCAGTTGGAGTGAATCATGATTAACCGTTACTGCTCAGGGGTAATATATTGAATAGAGCACAGATACAGGTAGTGATTGGCATTGGTAACCTCCAAGCATTCAATTCTGACCAAGACCTGCATCCCAAATGACCCTCACCTGCAACCTCACAGGTTTATGTATTGAAATAAGGTAAAAAGTATCTGCAATTGCCAATTGCTCACAGAATTAGCCAGAGAAACTTAACTGTTTGGAATAATTTGGGCCTTGTTAAAAAGGTCACATATAGGGCTATCTCTACCCTGACCTGCACTCCTACCACCCCTACCTGTCAAT
>NHYE01000706.1:294-26194 GCA_002938385.1 Gymnopilus dilepis
TTCCCGAAACCCAGGTTCGAACCCTGGTAGCACCTCTACTGAAGATGTACGTGGAGTAATATCAATTCTTGTTTTTTTTGTATTGTATAGTTTCATTTAGAATTTCTCTACCTTGATAGCGTCGTGTGAGTCCATCAGGCGTCAGCAAGTGCCAGTGTACTTTCTTTTTGAATTTATTCTGCAATCGGATCGCTTATGTAATGAATCATATCTTTTGCAGCCTCTTCAAGTTCGTCTTTGCTTCGTCTCCGAGTCATCTTCCACCGTGCACGTACTGAGCACTCCATTGGCTCACTGAGCGTCGGTGCTTACCAACTTGTCGACTGCTTCGCATGGTTCTCTAGGTCGTCTCAAATAGTCGGAAATTTGGACATATGAACTGGTTGCTATCCGAATCTGTCCTGTCACCTCGTCGACGCCTCTGTAGTTGGGACGGTGTAATCAATCTCTCTTGCGCACCTAACTAACTGCCGCACCGTCATTTCGAAGGTTTATAACAGCTTGATTATCTAGGATGGACTCCTCCCTTGGTTTGGCTCTGTACCCGACGGGCGTCTCTCGGGACGACAAATATTACATCCCAGTCGGCGACGTCACCATTCTAGTATCGAAAACGCTGTTCAGGGTTCACAGGCATGTTCTGGCGAGGGACGGGTCGACGTTCGAGGATTTGTTCTCCCTGGACTCCGATGTGGATCCTGACGAGGGGCAGAATGACACGAGGAGCTTCGTACAAGACGGCGCAGACGACGAGCACCCGATCGTCATGCAAGGTGATGAAGAGGATGTATTTCGGGATTTATTATGGTGTTTGTATGCGCTGTAAGTGTCTCCTTGTGCTGGGTTTCACCAGGTTGTGCTGATCACCGATTCTGAGTAGGCCACAGAAAATCTTAGAAGCCACGACACCTAAAACTGAAGATGGCATCCTCAAGCTCGCGAACATCGCACATATCGCGAATAAATACCACTTCGTAACTACGGAACTCTGGGCGCTGCAGTGCCTCACCGACTTCTTTAGAAATGAACCTTCGAACCCTCAGATTCAGGCTCAACAAGGGCAGACACGGGTTCGGACTCAGCGGGTGCCACTCTCGACCTCTACTCTGGTCAAAGTAACGGAGGTAGCCGCTTTGTGCGAGGGTCGAGAGCATAACAACGTCCTCCTCGACGCTCTCCGCCCCAAATGGAAGAGCCTTATCCATACCCGGAGCGACGTTGGGCTCGCTCTGAGCGTCACTGAGCGCCTTGGGCTCCGAGATCTGTGTGGGCTCGCGTACCACACCATGCTGCAGCAAGGCAGAGAGAACTGGGACCGCGACCCCCACCTGACGCGGGAACACCGCATCCGCCTCCTCTCAGGCTTCCACAAAGTGACCCAATTCTGCGACCTCCTCCCCTCCTCCCCACCTGCGTTCACACACCACCCCAACTGCATTGACGGCCCGGAAGAGTGCGGCCGCGCATGGAAGGCGTTCTGGAAGAGCATGATGTCTTTGGACCCGGATGTGGGTGTGGGCTCGCAGGCGATGAGGCATGATAAGCTGGATGTGCTGGGGAGGCTGATGATGGCGGTGAGTATTATGCAGACGCTAGAGAAGGGGGAGCTGCAGACGTTGGGGACCCACCCGTTTGAGGAGTGTGATGAGTGCCATCGGCCGGCGATGCAGGCTACTGTGGTGGTTTGTAAGAAGGTGCAGGATGAGCTGATGGACTTCTTTCCGGATGTTGTGTGAGTTCTGGGTTCAATGGACATTCCAGATCTACTGTTTTCGCTCGTAAGGAGCATTCTTCCTCTAAGTAAGACTTGAATCAGGATAACTTATCTTGTTTGGTATATTCTTGACCATTTGTAAATTATCTGCGGAATCAAAGCAGCTGCCAGGCTTGTAAAAGTTCAATCAACCAATGATTTCTCATGATCGAATCAAAAGAACGGCCTCTTTCCTTTGCGCGACGCATTTGAGGTATTCATGGTCGTGAATAAAGACAGGATAAGCCTATTGGGGTATCGCGACGCGTCTCGACGCGTTCGGCCCCTGAGTGAGTCACATGACCCGTGACGCGCTTGACAATTGAACGAACCAATTTATCTTTCATCTTTGCAACGACCATCTTCAACTCCAACTTTCTTGGTTCTCTATTTTACGGATACTCTCTTGACTCTCCTACCTGCTGTAAGGTTTGTGTTCGGGAAAATTCTCAAAGCTATTGTTATTGACGAGTCCATTAGGATTGAGTTTCGACAGCTTTACGTTGTTCAACCTTGAGTCTAAACGGACATCTTGCACCGTTGGTTTGAACCTCCGAGGATATGGCATCGGCTCAGGCTGCATCAAGCTCAAACTTAGGTTTATGCTCGTCCAAGAGTGCCGCGATCTTTATCCAGAACGCGTGCTTACAGCACCGCTACATTCGCTCCAAGGATAAATCCAACATCGTTGAAAGGCCCGAGCGACTGAGAGCCGTCAACATTGGTCTCGCTGCTGCCGTTGCACGACTAGAGGAGCTTTTTAGCTCTGCAGATGCTGCCAAGTCGTCGCCAAAGATTAAAGTTGAGGATGCGTCCAATGGCTCGCAAGCCTCACCACCCTCCTCGGACCCTGCAGCTGCAGCAGACGACCTGGCAGCAACAATGGAGCAACTCAAGATCGGTGCTACACCTGGTCCTTCTATCCCATCCTCTCCGAGTCTCAGAACGAATTTCCCTGTGTCATTCATCCAAACCCAAGCAACGCTCGACATCCTCTCTCACCCTGCAGTCAAATTCATACACGGCGATATTGACGCGGACGTCTACTTAGAGAACCTCGTCAACTGGGTCAAGCAGAGTAAGGAGAAAATTGCCAATGGGAACTCTGAGATTCCTGAAGGGCTATCGCAAGGCGATTTATATTGTAGGTACCTTATCTTTTTGCTCCCCCCGAGTGTGGGGACGCTGCTGATTGACAATTGTGCTTCAGTGTGTCCAGAATCTTTAAATGCAATCCAGGGTGCCGCTGCTACTGTGTGCGAAGCTGTTGACCGTGTTATCACGTCAACAAGGACACCGGCAAGTCAGACGCCCCCGGTCCAGAGAGCTTTTGTCGCCATTCGTCCTCCTGGGCACCATTGTGGTGAAGATACGCCCTCTGGGTTTTGTTTCGTGAACAACGTCGCCATTGGTGCTGCTCATGGTACGCGACGTCCTCGGACCTCCATTATCTGTCTATGTATATTGAAGCTTATTGATGTTCTCACTCAAAGCACATCTACAGCATGGGATCAAGAGAATTGTCATATTTGATATTGATCTACATCATGGTATGTCTCTTTATCAGCAGAACGCGTTGTTTATACTCTCGTTAATCTTCTGCTCCTCGCAGGAAATGGTACCCAATCCATTGTCTGGCAAATAAACGAAGAGACGTATCGCCAAACACTTGAAAGCGAGGGAGGAGGGCCCAATCAGGCCACTGGTCCACAGATATACTATGGATCGATACACGACATCTTATCATACCCATGCGAGGTAAGCCCCGCGTAGCTGTCTTCCATCTTGTTCCTTGGCTGACAAGCAGTCTCGTCTATCAGGACGGTAAACCTGCCCTCGTTCAAGCAGCTTCAACGTCCATCCATGGCTCTCATGGGCAATGGATCGAGAACGTTCACTTGAAGACGTATACATCTGAAGAACACTTCTGGGATGTGCTCTACAAAGAGGAGTATAGCAAGCTCCTCAGTACTGCCAGCCAATTCCTAGAGAGCACGGGCGGGGAGGGTGATGATGTGTTGGTATTCATCAGGTTCGTTCGCTCCTCTCCCGCTTCACTTTGATGACTGACGGGAATTATTTCTGACCTGTTAGCTGTGGCATGGACGCAAACGAACACGAATATCCCTCCATGTCGCGGCACAACCGCAAGGTGCCCGTATCCTTCTACCACCGCTTCGCCCGCGATGCGTGTGCGTTCGCGGAGAAATATGCTAGAGGACGGGTGGTGAGCGTCCTGGAGGGCGGGTACAGCGATCGCGCGCTGATGAGCGGAGCGTTGGCCCATTTCTGTGGGTTAGCAGACGTCCCTGCGGGCAGGGAGGTGGACGAGGGCTGGTGGAGTGTTGAGAATCTTGTCAAGGTAAGACAGGCCGTTCTTTACAAGTTCTCCCTGGCTGACGTGCTCTCGCTCCTGCGCTCAGCTCGAAACAGCTACCAAGAAGCGCAAAGGCGGTCGTCCCTCAGCAACTGGCATCTCGTCCTCACCTCCCACTCAAGAACCATGGCTCGACCGCACGTTGGCCATATTCGCTCCACTTGAAGCTGCTGCGCAACAAGTCCTTGGTGTCGCTCCAAAGACAACCGTGCCTGTGCCCCGCAGCGACAGGACACTTAGGGAAAGGAGGGGCAAGGCCGGCAGTACCCCTTCGACGACGCCCTCTGCGTCCCCGAGGGCGAGCGCGAAAAGAGCATCGAAGCCTGTGTCTTCTGCGAGCTCTGCGAAGACTCAACCGAAGGCGACGATCAGGATCAAGCCTCCGTCTGCTGCTCTTTCTAGTGCGAGCACCAGTGGTGCAGATAGTCCTTCGACTAGTCCGAGTCCTAGTGAGTCGGAGACAGAAAGTGGAAGTGGGAGCTCTACAGAAGGTGAAGGGAAGGGTGGCGTTACCAGGCTTACTCCTGGTGCTGCTCCCGTTGCCATTACAGCGAGTGCTAGTGCGAGTGCTGCCAGCGGGAACGAGGCGAAGAAGGTGCCCAGGGTGGTGTTAAAGCTTGGAAAGGCATCTGAGGGGGTTGGTTCATGACGAATGCTATAATGGGGTGATTGTTGAACTGTGATGTGTTCGCTGAGTGGTATTTGCTGTCGTGGTTAATCATTGGATAGTCTCGCTTTCAGTAATTTATTCATTCATTATAAGTAATTGCGTAACTCTAGCTGGGTAGTATGAATTCGACAAAGCATGGAGATCTAATGGTGTAACGTGAAAAACGTGAGAAATGCAGTCAGACGACAAAAGTGTACTGGCACCCCTCAAAGGATCAGACACCCATGAGCCCATGTACGGCCCACTCATACACGCCTAGGAAGACGGCACCGCCAGCAGAAATCCATAAAGTCCGTGGTACGACTCCAGAGAAGAGGGCCTTGGGCCCTTCTGTTGTATATATCGTCCGAAACCGCGTCCATAGGGAGGGCAGTTGTTCCTTGGAAGGATTCTATAAGATGAACAGAGTTCAGAATCATATTACAAGGCGGAGAAAGAGGAAGAAGGGTGCTTACCCGTAAATCAAGCATTACACGCGTCTTTAGCACATCTAGCGGCGTGGTGAGCGCAGCTGCCACCCCACCCGCTATGCTTCCACACATGGCAGCTTCATGCGCGTAGAGAGGCTTTCTGCGAAGTTTACGGGAGAGCTGGAGTTTGAGGAACTCATACAGCGGGAATTGGAGTGACGTGAATGGGATCTGCGGATTCAGGCGATAAGTACGGAGATAGAGAACAGAAGAAGAGAGAAACAAACCTCTCGCATGACTGTTATCCCAAAACCTCTGTAAAACCCGCGTATGCCATCATTGGCTAAGACTAGCCTAGCAGCTGCGAGCGAGGACCCTCCAAGGGCGCCATAGCTTGACGTTTGCGTTCGGGTCTTGATGACTTCCGTGGGGACCCGCACCAAGCAGGCAGCCTGCGGTTAATCAGGGCCAAGGCAAGGGGAGACCACGAGAGGAACGCGCAAGGAGAGATAATCCGTCACTAGTCAGATAAGAATATGTCCCCAAGGAAAGAGGGACAATCGTACAACTTCCCCGACGGAGGCTGATATCATGTGGGTCACTGGGGCGAGGTTTTCTGGCAACGGCAGGGTCTTTTTCATCATCTCGTATGTCGAAAAAAATGCAGCCGCTAACATGACGAGATAAAATATAAGCAGTTGTAAGAACAAAGGCGAGGGATGGACCTGACGGAACAATACGAACCTCCTGGTGCACTGCCGACGACTACACTTCCAACGCCTTTGTACACTCCAGAGAGACCACCAGCCGCTCTAAATCCCTGGGCAGACTGGAGACGCGTCTTTATGGTGTCTATTGGGAAGAAGAGAAGGTCCACAGATGTCCCTGCCATCCCACCAGCCTAAGGTGAACGTTCAGAACTCCAATCTAGAGTAGCAGTAAAAGTTATACCAATAGCGACTGCAGAAAGCTTGGTCGAGAGTCTGTAGACATTTTGAGAGCTTGGGGCCTCGGGCCTTCTAGAGAATGGGCCGAAGTTGTGATGCAAGAAGGCCAACTGTGGTGGTATAAAGCAAGCAAGCCGTAATTTGTTTTCCCGCGACCGCACATTCGATCTTGGGTAGCGACAACCATCTATAAACTGTTGAAAACCTCGTCAATCGGACACTCGAAAATGGGCTGCATCCTTTGCCAGCCACCACCCTTACACAAACTCCAGATTTGTGGTCGAGGATGCAATGGGGAGTCGTGCGATCCATGTAGGGAGTTGGATGCCCTCCAGGCTCGCATTTCAAAGGCTCAACAGGATTTACGTGAAGCCGAGAAGGTATTGGCCAGCTTGTTCGCCCAACAACACGATTTACAGGAGGATGTCAATCGTTGTCATGACCCTGTCTGTAGACAACTCCCTCCAGAAATCGTATCCTCGATCTTCCAGCTCTACATTCCAGAATCGAAGTTAGACAACGACCCAAGTCCCCCAAAACCCGCTATGGAAGCTGTGAAGGCCAGGTTTACCCTCGGTACCGTGTGTCGAAATTGGAGGCGCATTGCTTTGTCGACGCCTCATCTGTGGAACTTGGTTCTAGTCCAGCTACATACTTCCGACCTCGACCTATACAGTGATTTTATCCAAAAGTGGCTACAACGATCGGGCCAGCTTCCTCTTGACATCGTCGTCTATTGCCGTAATGGCTTCTTCGTATCGTCGGAAGGTGATGTGAACTGTCCCAAATCAACCAGAGTGAAGCTTGGGCTTTTGGTTAAAATGATCAGGTTGGAATCTGGCCGTTGGCAAACCCTCGACCTTCGTGTTCCCCGATCGTTTACCGTGTCATTTTTTTCGAATCTCCCTGAGCTGCCTTCGACTCTGCAGACATTGAGACTCGAGGCAGACCTCAACGACACACTTGGTGGTTTTGTTGGGCTGCCGAGCAATATGCCCGGGCTTCGAAGTGTCATTCTGCACCGATGGATTTTATCGACCGTTCGAGATATACAGTGGAGCAACATCATCCATTTTGAAGCAACGATGTGCCTCGGAACCCGTGATTGCATAGAGATCCTAAAGAATGCACCCCGGTTAAGACAATGCAGGATAAACCGAGCTGAAAGTAGTCATCTCGAACCCGCCGATGTGCTTGTACATCATCATCTTGAAGTCCTCGAGTTGCAATCCGAATGTTTGGAGATCGGTGATAGATTTTTCGACCACCTTGAACTACCGGCTTTGCGTACGCTGAAGCTGAAGAGCAAAACATCTACGTATTTCGACGCCCAACGACTCGTTTCCTTTCTTGTGCGTTCTTCTTGTCCTCTGGAAATATTCTCAATCATCAAGAAGCGCATCACACTGACTGAACTAAGCTGCATTCTGAGAACAATTCCATCTCTCACTGAATTGTACTTATCCCCTAAACGGTCTAGATCTGACGCCAGCATCTCTCCGGATCAATTCTTCGACCTCCTTGCCAGGACTTCAGTCAGGGAAGGTGACGACTGGAGAGGATTGATTCAAAATGGTCAAGAATGCCTCCTCCTGGCAAACCTTCAAACTTTACATTATACATTTTCACAGCCATTTTCCTTCGACCTCGTTCCTCCTGTTTTTGGACCCATATCTGAATTCACCGACAATCCCCTCCGGCGACCTTTGAAGGCTTTGCACTTGCACATAGGCCCGAATTTTGCTTCCTGTTATGACGTTCCTCCTATTTCTGAGGAGTCGGCCACACATCTTGCAGCTGCTTTAGAGGCAGGACTGGAATTGAAAGTTTACCCAGTGACTTTCAGAAAGGGTCTCGAAGTCGCCATGAATCGTCCTGGTGTGCTTGGTATTTCTTGAAAGCTCACTTGAACAGATTCCGAGTAGTGCTTCAGTCACCAAGTACTAATATCACATGTTGTTCACCCATCTATCTCATTCCAAACGTCTACCTGGGTCTTTGAACCAACAAAAAGGATATTAACCAGATATCAGTCCTGAAAGTACTGTAGTATCTTGAGTCACTTGTTTTTCGAAACATCTAATTGTATTATGTACATCTATAGATACAGCGCACCTAAAGCTACAAATTCTCCAGTAAAATGGTTTTGGTACATAGAAGCTGCTGGTACGAGTACTTCAAACAGCTAAGTCCTCCTTTCAAACTAGTGGGTAGAAAAGTGAATCGTTGTTGTCAAAGCCAGGTCTATGAAAGCCAATCACTGCCTCTGGGGTTCGAAGTTTTTCTTTGATTTTGGATATGTTCTCCTGGCAAAATTTCTCCGACTTCGTTTCATTAGTACCAGCCCATTTGCCAGAAGCAGCTTCGTATGCCTCCAATGCATTGCGGTAGTCGCCTCTGCGTAGGTACCCATACCCCATATAGTCCAAAGCTAGCACAACACAATGCTCATCTCCGTAATTCGAAGCTTTCATGAGAGCGAGCTCGATCTGCTTCCATGCCTCCCCATCTCTGTCGAGTGTGAAGAGAATCATACCAAACTCGACGGCAACGAATCCTTCGAAGAATGGACTGCCGCTCCTCGCAGCCAATTGCGATGCCTGTGTTATCATGTCAAGTGCATCCGGCAGCTTCTTGTCATAGTAGTGAATCCGGGCGATGAGCTGGTAGGTATTGGATAGGTGGCACAAATTGCCAACGCCAGCAAGCATGGCCCTAGCTTGCTCTGCGAAAGGTAAAGCCTCCTGCCGCCGGTCGGCTTCTTGCAGAGCAAAAGCGAGATACATTAGGCTTCGCCCATGTATGAGATCGTTACCGAGGGTAGCGCATTTCTCCTCGACTTTCCGAGCCAGCGAGACAACCTCTTCTCGCGGTAAAACATTGCGAGATGCGTCGACGAAGTCATTGCCACATTGACAAGCATATTCTTGGAGCTTGCGATCAGCCGGTAGGCTGTTGAATAGCTCATAAGCCTGCTGAAGGTGTTCGTAAGCTAGACGAAACTTGGCAACTTGATGGCAGGTTTTGCCCAGGCACCACATTGCCAGGGCAATGTATCGCTTTACGCCATAGGTACGGGCCACCGTTAGTGCGTGTTCGACAATCTCGAGGCTTGGCTTCGTGTCGCACCGATGCCAGCAAAAAGCGAGGATGGCTTCCATCGTTGTGTCGGTCAGGCTAGCGACACTTGTCATATGGGTGTCGAAAAGGACAGCATGGATATTGGTGTCCTCTGCAGCAATCAATTTCGATTCGGCCATGAATCCGGAGAGGTCATAGCGGCGGGCGTGTTGAAGAACATATTGACAACATGATGCATGCACTTCCTTCCTGAGGTCTTCTGGGATTCGGCCTTGATGTTGCATGAAGGACTGGACGACGGGGATTACAAAGAGTATTGGCGCGTTGGATCCCTGCTGCTCGTTCTGGACAAGCAAAGCCGCTTTCGAAAGAGTAGCGATAGCGGCGGGGATAAGTGCCTTCTTCAACGTCGGAGCCCACCACGAAAGATTCTCTCGAGTGGTCCCTCCTGGGAGAAGAGAGAGGACGGAGAGAAGGAGAAGAGAATTGGGATTCTGCTTAACGAGATCGCTGTCTACTGAGAGGCTTATGCTTCGAGCTATGCTCTGCTCCGGATTATCCGAGAACATATCAGGACCACACTCCAGCCACGCGTCCAACAACTCCTTTGCTGTCAAGTATGCTTCTTTCCCAAGATTGGCCATCAGGGTGACTGCGAAGGGCATGTATCCCAACGAACGCAGCAGACGACCCACATCTGGGTCATCCTTCGCGTCAGGATTGATCTCGTAGAAGATATGTAAGCAGGCTTCCTCGTCCGTAGGTTGAATATTCTTCGACTGCCATTTGATGGCTTTGTCGCACGGCGGCCGCGACCCGCGCATCGTCACCAATAGCGCGATATGTTTCAATTGAGCCAGCTGACGAAGGATGTCCCCAACTTGCTTCTGGGTATCTCCAGGTGCATTCCATGGCGTCTCGAAGTTGTCGAGAACGAGCAATCGAGGGTCTTCGGAGTGGCTGAGTTCGGAGATTATCTTCTCCAAGGATGGCTGCTTTTCACCAGGTATTTGTAATTGAACATAGAGAGTTTCAATGAGTAAAGCAGCCGACGTCGCTCCAATGCAGGGAATCCAGATGGACTTTGAACGCGAGAAACGTTTTTGGACGAGGGGCGATTCGACGACAGCAAGAGACACGGATGTCTTTCCCATGCCCCCAGGTCCTAAGATGCAAACCTGGGATGTCTCCTCCGACACCAGCAGCGTTGCAATTTCTGACACAAGAGCGTCGCGTCCGTAGAAGACCTCGGGCTTGAGAGGCATTTGCTGACGAACGATGGCAGAAGTTGCTGATTGTTTCGACTTCGCCAAAAGCACGTGGAATTCGTCCAGCTTGGTGTCGATGTTGTCTACTTTGTCGACTACATGCTGCATGTCCCTGGACACGTTGTTGACTTGGCTGGACATCTTCCCCAGGCGGTTGTGAAGCTCCTGAAGAAGGTCTGAGTCACGAAGGTCGTTGGCGAGCTGAGGAATGAGGAGTGTTAGTTACTCGAGATGGTGATACGATGGGTGTGAAGTTACCTTGAACTTTTCCAAGGCAGTTGCTAGTCGACTCATGCAAGCTTCAAGGGTACTTGTATTGAGATCCTTGTAGAAAGTTATGACCCATCTATTCTGCTCGCTAATTTCTGTGAGATCCTCCTGAATGGTACCAAGAGTACTGTATGATTGTCAAGCGCCAGCTAGAGCTAGATTCAGCAATATGACAGCACCTTAGCAATCCCGCGATGTCCCTTTCCAAAAGTTTGGCTTTGGCATTTGCCTCCTCCTCTTCCTTCGTCACATTGTCGACGACAACGATCATAAGATGACCAACCCTGTCCTGCAGCTCCTTGACCTTCTGCTCGACAGCTGAGCCTTCCTAATAAGAAGTTGGAGCTATCGGCCTGAGATACAAGGAGGCAGATCGATTGATGCTAACCTCTAGTACCTCGATGATCTTGAGAGCAACGCCGATTGCTTCTTGAAGTAAAGGAACAGGAATTACACCGGCAGCGGATTCGAGAATCGTCAAGACTTCTTTCCCGGAAGCGGTGACATATTGTGCTGTAGTTGGAGCCGCTGACCGACTCTTCGTAGACGTAGATGATTCCTAGCAGGTCATCAGAGAATAATATTATTGAATGAGAAGCCTGTGGCGACATGAGACTATCACTCACAGGTGCAATGTCTATGGCCTTTGCTTTCTCATTGGGAATCTTTGAGTTCGCCGAATTCGAGAGCTTTTCAGGCAATTTCTGTACATGGCCGGATGTCGATGCATCGGATTTCGAGCTATTTGTTGATGACTTCGGTTTGGCGTGCCGTGGTCTCGGTATGGGACACCACGAAAAACATCCAGCAGACATGAGAGGAAAAGCAAAGCGAGACCAGGCCCGTCGATGCCTGCAAGTTGCAGGTTCGCATGATTTGGTCAAGGCTGTCCGCCGTCCACGGTGAATGCCCTACTTGCGTGATCTAGATTCTAGACAGCCGAAATGACAACACGTTGACAACCGTGTTCCGACTTGTCTTGAAATGCAAAGTCAAGCCTAGGCCTCATCGTCAACGTTTGGAACTGCGTTTCATCGTTTATACTTTTTTGCATCTAGGAGAAAATGCCTTGGGCCAATATGAGGGACTGTAGGAAGCTGACCGAGTCGGAGGGGTCCAGGCAAACTTGGCTAATTGGCCAACATCTTTGGAAATTACTTCCCGCGCTTCTCAGTCACACCCTCAATTCATCGTCCAACGATGTTTTCTCTTCGCGCGTACTTATATTGATGTCCACCATGCAGGGTTCTCTGTCAACATTTGGCGAGATGGACAGTCCTCTGGAAACATTGGATACCGAAATCCCTCCTTATTGCACCCAAACTTCGTATGGCGGCGCCCTTTGTCGACCTTGCCAGGAGTATCGCCTTTTCGGCTTGTTCTCGAAGTCCAAAGACAGCTCAGGCTCTCATGAACCTCAAGAACTTATGGTGGAACGGCGTCGCGAACTGCTGTACCAAATGAACTCCGTTCACGACCCCGTATTCGGAAAACTCCCTCCAGAGCTCGTCGCCTTGATATTCCAGTTCTGCGCCCCTGGCATGCCCTTTGATACGCAAGTGGGGCGAGAAATTGAAGACACAGAAGAGAATATCTTGGACGAAGCCCGTGCTTGCTTTAGAGCCCCACTGGCTCTTCTGG
Source organism: Gymnopilus dilepis (assembly GCA_002938385.1). Lineage (NCBI taxonomy): Eukaryota > Fungi > Basidiomycota > Agaricomycetes > Agaricales > Galerinaceae > Gymnopilus > Gymnopilus dilepis. The sequence continues at coordinate 12,712 of NHYE01000706.1, forward strand.
CGGTATCTCATGCATGGCGTCATGCGGCGATCTCTACTCCCCAGCTATGGCAGTATATGTTGGTTAGACTAGACCTGCCTAAACTGGGTTCGTACACCGTACTAATCCACGAGTGGTTGAGGAGATCACACAACCTTCCTCTATCCATTCGCGCTTTCTGCACAGAGGATACTGTAGAGACGGCTGCAATCACGAAGGTGATAGACTTGATCAATCAAGAATCTGACCGTTGGGAGGTACTCGACCTTCGAATGTCCGCGAACCTTGCCCAAAGGTTTGGTGACAACCACCCCAGACAATCAACAGTCCTGCGGTCGTTGAGGCTTGAACCACAGCCATATTGGGCCAACGCTCGAATTGGTTTTCGAATGCAAGGCATAAAACCGAGTCCAACAAGTGTCATTCTTTGCAAGGCATATCAGTCCGTCGACATTTCCTGGGATAATGTGACATGGTTGATTACAGTTCATCCTCTTCTTGATGACTGCTTTCAACTTCTCAGGCAAAGTCCGCGCCTCAGATACTGGCGATTATGCGAAATTTCTTTTGATCGCCGTAATCACCGTGATCCTTTCCCCCTCGAATTCTTTACTCATAGTGAAATCGAAGACTTCGCTTTCGAATATCCTGATGGAGAGCTTGCGCTCTTCTTTTTTAATTGGCTATGTTTGCCCGCATTGCGAACATTGGTGATCAAGCAGTTTGAAGACCTCGACCGAGCCCCCCTCATCTCGTTCCTGAAACGCTCATTATGTCCGTTGGCTAAACTCACAATCCAACACGCATATTTTATTACTCGAGACATAGTCTCTCTCCTCAAAATACTCCCATCGTTAATTGAGTTGACACTTATCCCAGATGACCCGACACAATACCAGGAAGAGGTGGAATTCGGGACTACAGATTTCCTCACACTGTTAGCCAAAACGTCAGTCATCGGCGATGACCCCAGTCCATTTCTACCAAACCTACAATTTCTGCACTACAAGGCTCTGGAAGTATTCAAATGGGAGCTCGTTCTACCAGTCTTTGGCCCTATCTCGAGGCTCGACGATCCTAGCTGCCGTCCTCTGGAACGTTTTCACTTGGAAATGAGCAGGGAAATTCACGAGTCCTATACGCCAGCTGTGCCCCAACAATTTCTTCTGGATTTAAGGGTACTGGAGGAAGCCGGGTTGCAGTTTCTTCTCCTCCCCAGGTCCCGCAATCAACTTATTGAAGACGCTAGACAACGATTTGATATCTGGGCCTGAATCGAGGCGCTCAGCGCTGGGTTTCTGATTTACTTTATCTCTGGCATTGTCAATGGGTACGTTGGTCGTATTCACGGTCAATCTATGTCAATCTAATGTAATTACACCGCAGGTTGACAATATTACCAGACCTATCCTTATAAGGGTTTCAAATCGAGAAGAGAATTATAGTCAAAGAATAGTAGGACCATTCCATGATATGAGAGCCATAACATCTCCTATGGTCAAGGTCTGAATTCTCAGTTATGAATTCGTCACTTACGTTCTGAGGTATCGTAATTCTCTTTTGCGCGTCGGTGTCGACGCGTCCTATTTATAGTCACGTGCTGTCAATTTGTCTGGAATTTCTGATTTCCTAATTCAATTCATCGATAACTTACATTTGTCTTTGTTCTCTCTTTGACCAAACCGTCGATAGAGCCCTCCCATTTTTTAGAAGGTCAAATTCTTGAAAGAGTGTTGGGGAATCATGCAAAGGCTTCAGCAGAACCCGAAGAAGGTAAGCAACCCACAAGGACCCTGGCTTGACACCAACTCGCCGAATTAACCGGTTCGCTGCCTTGACAGGTTCTTGACGCCGTCCGACGGGGATCCAAGCAGGAAATGGTCGATCTAGCCAATTTCTGGATAAATGTACGCTGTTTATTGCCAAAATAATCAGCACTCCACAATGACCGATTTTCTTGACATGCAGATGGGTCCAGAGCTTTTACAGATGGACTTGCTGCCCATTCTTTTTGGCCATTTGAAGGCATCGACAGTCCCTGCACCCTCGCCAAGTAATATGAGGGCCGACAACCCAACGGCGGATCGCGCCTTCTTCGCCTTGGCTGCGCTCACCAAGCTAGGCAATCTAATGGCTCCCTTGCATCCCGCCGTCTCCCTAGACAAGGTGGAGTCACAGGTGCTAGAAGGATGGGAAGGTACATTTAAATGGTGCGGGTACATCTACTCCATTCGCGTCGCCCCGGGCGCAGACGTCGTCCCTGCTGAACTGCGAAGGAATGCCATGGACATCATCGGAGGGACCCTATACTCGCTCAGCCGCTCGGAGAGGATTAGGCAAGTCATGCTCAACACGGAAGGCAGCGTCGAGCTGGCCACGCGACTTTGGATTGCAGAAGACTCTGGGCCTATTCCGACAAGGCTTCCAATCCCAGTAGGCACTGCGGCCTTGGATGCGATCTTGACCGTCCCCGAATGGAGGCTGCCTTCGGCGACAGATCAGGATGGAAAAGTAACGGACTTCAAGGCATGGGACGAGAAGGTCGAAAAGGAGAGCGATAGACACTCTCAAACTGTTCGAGCTATGCTCGATCGCGTCATCAAAGCTGCAGGAGGATCGCCGTCTAATGTAGTCGAGTTTGCCTTCTCTCGCCTGCGCACCGCGACGGCGAATAACGCTCGACTACACGAACCACGCAGCGCGCTTTCCCTTGACCTCATTGGTCATCTTTCAAGGGCACCGGATCATCCATTGCGTCTAGGTTTTTTGGGCGCGGGCATGACGCTATTCGTGACGAAGTTGGCTATCAAAATAGGCGGAGTCCTCGAAGAAGCCTCGAAAAATTCTGGACGCAGACAAATCGGTTATCATCCCGATTTCCCGTTCCCTTCAGGAGACCCCCGCTCTGAAGGCCTCCAGGACGCTTTTGTCGCTTGTTTAGGATTTTTGCACAACACACTTGAATCGACTGATGGATTTTCGTGGGTGGTGAAGGCTGTCAACGGCGGCCTGCTTCAGGCCTGGATTTTGGCTGCTCGTGAGATGCATCGCTTCGCCAGCAGAGAGGACGCTGATATGGTATTGGACCTGCTGAGTAAATTGGTCACTAGGTATATGGTGTACAAGAGTGTCGTGACCGCAGTCGATGGAGCGATGAAGAAGATTGAGAGGCCTAATGATGTTCATCGGGAATGGAAGGACCCGAAAGCCAAGAAAGTTTGGCAAGATTTTAGAAAGCTGGCGATAGAGCGATATCTTGTAGCTCTCGAGTTGAAAGAGGTGAAGAAGAATGCAGCCATTTGCAATAACGTCAAGGTACGCCTTCACTTATTCTGTTTAATGCTGCCTCAATTGATGTCTTTGATTTATCAGTGCCAAAAGGTCGACGTCAAGAACAACTTTAGGAAGTGCAGTGCCTGCTCAACTACCTTGTATTGTTCCAAGGAATGTCAAACTGAAGACTGGAAGGCGGGTCATAAAGTCGTCTGCAAATTGAAACAGCAAGAATTCCTTGGTAATGGCTGATCTTTGTGCCTGCCTGATTGCCTCGCTGAGTATACATACTTTACAGAGGGGAAATATCAATCCATCTCCAAGGGAGATTCAGACTATTTCCATCATCTTTCCACGTACGACGCTCGGCACAACTCTCTTTACCTGAGACAGCTCGCTCAGGAGAAGTACCCCGACATCGCCTCAGATCCTTCGGCTTTGGTGATCACCATCAACTACTTGAAAGTGCCACCTGTGTACTCTCTGTATCCGCTGTCTGAACATGGCAAGCATTCCCCTCGTCTCTCCCCCGACGCGAGTCCCAACGCGGAGGCACGGAACGAGGAGTTGATCCAGCGAGTTCGCGATAACCCTGGCAAATACTCCGTTATCGAGAGCAAGATTGCGAATGGGCAGGGAATGCAATTGGTGAACAGCATCGTGACTGGGGCATTTTGGCAGAAGGAAGGCTGGATCCCAACAGAGAACGTGCTCGACGCGTCTTCCGAAGACTCTGATGAGGAGGCCTCGTCTAGAAAAGCCATAGCGCGGTCAAGGATCCGAGATCTCAAAGACTTGGACGCTTCAGGGAGTACTTCGATCATCGGACGCTTCATGCGTCTCATGGACGATGCAGACGGAGGAAAGAATGGCGTACACAGGTGTAAGGTTCATGGCCATTAGTTTGTCTCACGACTACCTTCGATTTCGATCTATGAAGTGCTGTAGTCGGTCATTTGGAAATCATATCATGGTTACTACGCACAGTTTCGTTTGCCCGCTTCTATGACTAGATTCCTGCTTTATGAACAATCCATATCAAGCCTTTCATGGGCATGATAATTGCTTGATGTACCCTTGTCCACTGATCATGACTGCCCCTGCAGGAACCAAAGTTACGTACCGACAGGCTGAGGCGCGTCAACAAAATTGGCGGACGCGCTATTTACATTTATTTGTTTTCGTGTCTCACGACCGCGTTTTGCGCGACACGACCCTGTTTATTCCCCCACCATCATGCCCAAGAGACAACACGTCGTCGTCAACGACTCCGACGATGAGGAGCCTCAGACGTCGCCGTCCTCCAAGCGTGCAAGGACAGAGGACAGCGACGATGACGTACCACGAACCCAGACGCGCTCACAGCGAAACGGCAGGGACAAGGGCAAAGGCAGAGCCACTGTCGAGTCCGACGACGAGCAAGGCAGTGACGACGAAGTTGACGTTGAGATGAACGCAGATGCTGACCAAGTGGACGAAGAAGAGTTCGAGAGACTCTATGGGGAGAAATTGGAGGCGCATTTGCAAAACAAGCGCAAGGAACAGGTGGCAGGCGTACGTCAATTTAGTCGTCTATTTGAACGAACTTTCTGACCCCACACTTGCTCATAGGGGATAGCTGAACATGGCATCATCGAGTACATCGAGATGCACCAGTTTATGTGCCACAAGTACCTCAAATTCAATTTCGGACCTCAAATCAACTTTATCATAGGTCTGTAGCGCCCATCTCCTTCGCAGTCTCTGTGCTGATCGAGTTGCTATAGGACACAACGGCAGTACGCCCGAGACCCTTTTTATGATTTGTTGAATGAATTTTTATGGATTTTTTCTCTGTAGGTGGCAAGAGTGCTGTACTATCAGCCATCACAGTCGCCCTTGGAGGCAAAGCCACATCAACCGGTCGTGGAACTGGTCTCAAGTCCTTTATTCGCGAAGGTCAAAGGTGAATCCTCTCTCTCATTTTGAGGTCGACCCCTAACGTCCTTGATAGTGCTGCCGAAGTCACAATTCACATCAAGAATCAAGGGGAAGAGGCTTACAAGCCAGAGGAATACGGGAAGACCATCGTTATTACCCGCAGGTTTAACAAGGAAGGCTCCTCATCCTGGAAGATCAAGAATAAAGACGGGAAGGTTATCAGCACGAAGAAAGACGAGTTGGCCGCCATTTGTGACCACATGAATATCCAGGTCGACAATCCGATGAACATCTTGACCCAAGGCATGATTACTTCATCCAGTTCTGTGATTTTTTGCTGATTTTTGGAGAAGACTCCGCCCGGCAATTCCTCAGCGCCTCAGCACCTCAAGACAAATATAACGTGGGGCACATTAGGATTTTTCCGCACTTACATGGCTAACATTCATGTTACAGTTTTTCCTTCGTGGAACTCAACTATCTCAGCTTTCTGAGGAGTATACACTATGCTTGGAGAACATCAACCAGACTAGTAGGCTGCTGTCTGTCAAGAAGGAAGCTCTTCCGGACCTCCGAGCTCGGAAGCGGGAAGCCCAAGCCAGATACGAAGAGGCTTCCAGAGCGAGGGAACAGAAGAAGAAGGTCGACGACCTGAAAAAGGAACTTGCTTGGTCCCATGTCTCTGCAAAAGAATCTGAGCTGGAGGAAAAGCTGTCAGAGGTCGCCAGGTTGACTGGACGTTTGCCCAGGGTCCAAGCTAATCTCGACGCAGCTCAGGTAAGAATCTTTTGTCACCTCATGTTATTTTTACGTAGGTTGACGGCATGGCACTGTGTAGGCTTCTTTCGATGAGGCCACAAACAAGGTTACCTCGTTTGAGCAGGAACTGAACGACCTTGAGAGCGTAGACCACCTGAACCAGAAGAAGACGGATCTGCAGAACCAGATGCGCACACATAGGGATGAGCTCAAGAGCCTTACTGTAAGCCCTTTCTCGTTTCTTGAAATACAACAGAAAAGTACTTAGCTGAAATATTGTAGCGCGAGATTAACCAGATCAATCAGAGTCTTTCGGGCATCAATGACCAGATCAAAGGTTTCGATGACGCGATGAAGAAGGAAGCTCAGCGTATGGCTCAAAACACCCAGCAGAAGCACGAGGAGACCCAGCGCCGGCTCGAGCAAGCCAGAGCGGTTGTCACTGACATCGAGAAGAAAATCAGTGACCTCATCATGGAGAGGAAGGACAAGGGTCTCCTCGTTACCGAAATCAAATCCCAAGGCGAGAATTTGGACAAGGACCTCGACAGGCTCAGGAGGACGATTCAGGACTGCGAGAATACCATTCAGATGGCCAAACAGCACGAGCAGGACATCTATTTACCCTACGGTAACAACATCAAACTCGTCCTAGAGAAGATCAAAGCGACGCGCTGGCGCGGGGATATCCCTCTTGGGCCTTTGGGGCTTTATGTCACCGCCAAAGAGCCTCATGTGTGGGGCGATTTGCTACGCAGCCAGCTTGGAGGCTTCCTCAGTACCTGGGCTATCACGGATCCGGATGATAGGCCCCAGTTGAGGCAGATCTTGCAGAGCCATGGCAAGTGAGTTGTTGGTATTTTCCATCTCTTGCGGCTTGTGGTACTGATCCAGTATACCTAGTGAGCGCGTCAGCATTCTTGTGTTCCAGAAGGATCTTTTCGATTACCGTTCTGGGGAGCCTCCTGAGGAGTACCTCACAGTATTGAGGGCACTTAACGTCTGTCGATTCATCTTTTCCAGAATTTACTTTTCTGACTTTCTCCAACTAGATCACCGACGAACATGTGAAACGTATCCTGATCAATCAGAGGCGTATCGAGTCTCAAGTGCTGACTCATAGGCGTAAGGAGGCCGCCGAAGCGTTGCAAAGGATTGGTGGAGGCTCCGCATGGTCCTTGGACAAAATGTCCATCCAGATTTTTTCGTATGTCTCTGGGGTCGTCCAAATGGACCATATCTTTACTGACATGGGGTTTCCAGTGACGGAGGTTCTTTCAACACACCCTTGAACTTCTCTGAAGCGCGTGGCAGGGCGAGTCTCATGCTTGTGTCGAAAGACTCTGCCCGGGATGTGCGGTATGTCAGATTTCTTTGACATGAGCTCGATTGCCAATTATCATTGCAGTCATTTCCACCAGCAGAAGCAGCAAGCCGAGCAGAAGTACAAAGATATTTGTCAACAACGAGATCAGCTCCGGGACCAGTACATGAAATTAAAGGCCGAGATTGACAAGATGAATGTAAGTTGAGAGTTCTGTCAAGCAATCCTTGCCCCTGAAACTGATGTGCGCGCAGGACTACGAGGCCCATCTCCAAGCGCAACTGTCTAAGGCGAAGAACAGATTCAATGCCATACAGACTGAAGCGAATGAGGAGCTTCCCGCTGGTTTAGCCGGCTTTGAAGAAGCCAAGAAGGTGCGGCCCCGTCACAGTTCGATGGTGGTCTGCTCTTTATTAATCTTTCGCTTTGCAGGAAGCCGAGAATGAGAAGCAGTCGCACTTGGAACAATTTGAGGAAGTCATGAGAAAGAAGGCCGCAGTGGACGAGAAGCAGAAGGGACTACAGGATCAGCTCAATGAGATCAGGGAAGTTTTGAGTCAATATCAAGAGAAACGGAATGCCATTGCTGTGAGGGCTCTTTTCTTGTCATCGGTGACCAGACTATAAACAGAGCTGACGTCGGGTTGGTCTACAGAAAAAGATTGAAGATGCTGCAGAGGAGCGGCTCAAGGCCCAGACCAACATGAGGCATTGGCAGTCCAAGGTGGAAGAAGAGCAGAAGAAGATCGAGAAGGCGCAGGCTCAAGCTGACTTGTTGACCACTGAATTTGAGGTTGGTCGTACACATTAGACTACATTTTACATGCTGATTTGACTTCTGACTTCATCTCATTACTGCAGAATTGGCGCAAGAAGGCTCTCGAGTACTGTGAGCCGTTCCCGAATCCCAGGAAGGCGGACGTGGTGAACAGGCAATTGGAGTCCGTTCAGAGGGCTTTGAAGGAGAGAGAAAAGACGTACGTCGCGTTTTGAAATCTAAACGTGAATCCGATCCTGATTGCTGCCGATCCTCCTCCAGCCACGGTGCCTCTGTCGAAGAAATGGCCATCGAGCTGAACAAGGCCACTGACAATCTCGAGAAGGCTGAGAAAGAGTTGAAACAGATGGCAATGCTGAACAAGGTTCGTCGATATGTGAGGTCAAGGCGCACTATCGTTCTGAGTTTTTTTCCCCAATTTAGGCATTGAAAGCATCCTTGATCATTCGTCTGGGTCGCTGGCAGGAGTTCAGGAGGCACATTGCACTCCGCTGCAAGCATGTCTTCCAGTACCACTTGTCCAGGCGTGGTTACTATGGAAAGATCTTGTTCGACCACCAGGCTGGGCATTTGAATCTTCGGGTCAGTCCTAATTTACAAACTTCGTATATTTCTGTCGGCTAATCGCTGCTTGGTGCTTAGGTGCAAACGGACGACCAGTTGACGCAGGGAGCACGCGAGAAGGATCCCCGTTCGCTGAGCGGAGGAGAGAAGTCTTTCTCAACCATTTGTCTGCTCTTGTCCCTCTGGGAGTGTATCGGCTGTCCATTGCGCTGTCTCGGTGAGTGTCTTCTATCTTTCACTTCTTGAGGTAGCCGTCTGACGAAACTTTCTCCTCGACAGACGAGTTCGACGTCTTCATGGACGCAGTCAACCGACGTATCAGTATGAAGATGATGATCGACACGGCCAACACGTCGGACAAGAAGCAATACATTCTCATTACCCCTCAAGACATGACCAACGTCTCCTTCAGCAACTCCGTCCGCGTCCTGAGGATGGCGGATCCCGAGCGTGGCAACGGGACGTTGCCCTTCGGGTCGTCGTCTGGCTGAAGAAATTTTCTTTCCTCCTCTTCGATCACCTGCCTGCAGGTTTATTTATGACTGACTATCCTACTTGACTGCTTGCTATAGACATAGACACATTGTCTATCCTCACTTATAGAAGTACCGCTGTATTAATCGTATCCTACTAGCGGAATAGCATTTTCTCTTCCAAGAAAACATTTCGGAGGATGGAGCTGGAGGTGGCGTTGTAGCCCGGCCCGCTTTGGCATGACATCCACGCGTTTGAATTGGTTGCTATTTTTTCTCCACCTCCACAACCTCTGTTTCCTACTTCCACCTCCCCCTTCCCATCCTCGTACATATACCTCATTTCTCTCAAATTCATATCTCCCTCATACGTTACCGGCGTGGGCGATATTTCTGTCAGATCTTGCATCCCTGACTGGGAACAATTTATCGCAATCTTGGCGTAGCCACGAAACCCCACATTTTCAACCAAAATCACGATGGTTTCTGCACTTCGGACTATGCGAATTATTGCAATACCTCTGACGAGGCCCACTGGACGAATCCAACGACTGACGAATGGTCATTTGACCCGTTATACGTACTACCAAGTGCAACTCCCGCCGAAGAAGCTTCCACCGCCTTTGGAGACCGAGAAGGGTTCTGAGGATGCACCGCCTCGACAGGAGAAGAAGGGCTGGCTGCCAGAAGAGGGCGTTGTTAATTGGGCGACCCAGAAGGCAGCCGATATCTGGGCTGGTTTCGGGAAAGCCAAGGGCGGATGGAAGGTATGATCTTGTGCGAATTTCATCGTAATGATATTGCTGACTGGGTGGCTCTTTGACTAGCTAAAGACCTATCAGGTTGGAGAGAAGCTGATAGATCGCATAGAATTCGAAGAGCTGGAGCTCAAGAATTTCGACACGTCTTTGGCACCTTCACTCAAACAACTGAAGGCGAACCCGCCTCCTGCTGTGCGTATTCGCGCGTTAAAGCTCTGCTATGCCTTTTGTTGCTCATAATATGTCCCAGAAATTCCCTCTGCTATATCCCCCTTCCGTTTTATCACACTCGGCGACCCTGTCAGACCTGCGATCCTTCCTTGAACTTCGTATACCCCGACATCGAAAAGGGTTCATTATGTGGCTCTTGATCTCCCCTTTCACTGCCCCGTTTATGCTTATTCGTGAGTAAATCTCGTACACGACCAATTTGTCTGTTTACTCAATTTACTAACCCTGCTCATTAGCTATAATCCCTAATCTTCCTTTCTTTTTCTGTGTATGGCGGTCATGGTCACATTATAGAGGTACGTCTCTGTTCTTCCCTTGCACGCCCTGCTTATAGTCCTCACCGACGTATCTTTAGCGTATAAGTCCTCGAAATACCTTCAAACTCTCTTAGAAGACGACTTAATTGAACCTCAAGCAAGCGAACTACTAGACCAAGTCTACTCAACATATCGGACACCCCTTCTGGCTCCTGATGCTCCAGTATCTACCGAATCCGAAGCCAATCCTTCTGAGGAACCCAAACTAGATTTTTCATCACAAGCCCCAAAGAATCTCCTACTGCTCACACGGGAAGCTATCCCCACCCTCTTATCGGCCCTCGATCTCCAGAACGATGCCAAGACTTCCAACGACTTGCACCGCGCAATTGATCAAACCACTTCGAGGCTGTCTATCAAGTCGTAGCCGTCCTGTTCTCCGAATGTGCTTCGCCTTCCTTTGTAGCACGCAAGACTCGCGGAAGGTTTGAATGCCGGGCGGCTTGGTGCGCTGCATTCTTTGTCCTTTTCGCGCCCTTTGCCAATCCTTTGTCCTAAGGAGGGTCGGACGGAAGGAACGAGTCCTACGGGAAGGCGTTGGCCTCGCGCCACCTGCGACCTAAGCCGTTCTATCATAGAAAGGATCGAAGGACCGCCTCGCCGATATGGACAGCTGGCGGTGGAAGTTCCTGCTGCTGAATCACAATTACTAGTCAGGACTACATGGTGTATTCCCAAAGATTACATATAATTCTAATCAAAGCACGACTACTCAACGAACGTAAAGCTATGTTACATGAAGTCCTTGATGTGGTTATTTCCAGAGGGGTGGTATGGGTGAAGCATAAATTATGTGAATAAGCCTGTTGTGAAAGATGAGGATTCAAGGGTATGTCGCAGCGAAACTAGCACGGCTGCGACTTTTGGGGTATCAAGCCTCCTTGACCTGGGCATGGACTTCCTGCGCGTGTTTTTCAACCATTTCACGCGTCTGCTTCACGTACTCTTCTGCCTCCGAGCGCTCAAATCTGCACAATCACGATTCAGCACCGGCTCGACAACAATGTAAGCTATAGACGCACCCAAGTTTCTTCCCCTTGACATGCATGTCGGGCTCACGAAGAGCGAATGGGTTGACATCCGTAGCAGGGTTAAGGTTTGCCAGGCTGTGATTGACGAAGCGGTGGGTCGTCTCGTCCGACCTCACTGCGTAGATGACGTCTAGGAGCTTTGCGTCAGGAGGGAGGCGCCAATAGTCGATAGCAATGTCGGGGGCTGGCAAGTCGGTCCTAGGGAGTGAGCGTTCAGCACAAGGATGTTTGGAGCGTACGACAAAATTACTCGTACCATTCGGGTATCTTGCCAGCTTCAAGGTCGGCGATGCAGCGGGTGCTGGAGAAGTGTGTCAGAAGGAATGCTCTCATAAAGCTGCTTCACGCTTACTAGGTCAGAACTGCTTCTTCCTCGAGGTACCCTACAAAGCGATGTCCTGCTCTAGGTGAGATCATGTAGGCCAAGACTGGGATAATTCAATAAATATCCATGTGTAAGGAAGGCTGGATGGTGACTCACAGAAAAGGTTGTAGAAAACGCCTTGAGCTCCCAGCACAATTAGTCGGAAGAACATGGACGGCTTTCGAATTGTCATGAAAGTCCTATCTTGGATCAGTAACTCAGAAATCAACTTGAGGACGGGATATTCCACGTACATGAGATGCATTCTTTCGTTTTCGGCTTCCTCTAAACAGGTATGAATCCTGAAAAATCTCTGAATACGTAAGATAAACAAGAACATAGAAGCTCGGCATACCATCCCTTGTCCCGGCGCTGAAAGAATGAAATCAGTCTTTCATTTGGCCAAATGTCCGTCATAAGTCGTATTCACCATCAATCGGAGACTGGTAAGGTGACGAAGGGTCGCCGCTACCATGCCAGGTACTCCTGCAATACTCTCGAGAAACAAGATGCGCTGGCAAGGCAGAGCTTTGGTCAGGAATACGGATGATGCTTCGTATCGTGAATACTCACGTCCATCCACTGTTTCTCGGAAAGAAGGTAACCAGCCTTCCGTAGCTCTTCGATTGTCATTCCAGGGGCTGGTGGCTTGTCAATGTGTTTGTATCTGACAACCCAGTCGAAGATTCTTCGAGCTAGTCGTACAAGACCATGCGCCAACTTGTCGGAGAATGTTTTGGGTTCTCGGTGCAGCACCTGAAGCCATAAGTGATATGAGCAACGGCGTCAATTTAAGATAACTTGAGAAGGGACGCATCGCACCTCAACCGCTGTCAGTTCGTCTTTAGAGTAGACAGGATGAAATAGCACCCAATCTCCGTGGATGGCGTCTGGGACCGAGTTCACTGTGTGGGCCTGCTTGGATACAAGAGCAGTCTCCGGTGATGAAGAGCCAGGGAGATCCTCTGCATATCAAGTCTGCATGAATACAAAAGCAAACGATAGAGCGATGAAGGACATACGTTTATGTTTCGAGGTTGTAGCGTGTATAGCCGACTTCGAGGTCAGGTCATTAGAATTCGAAGCGGAGGTCGATAGCTGTCTAGCGCCAGGGAGACTCGGTTTGCCTACAAGCAGGATCGAACCATGGAGGTGCGAAGTCGCCAGACAAGAGCTAGCCAGACCCAACCTCAGAACAGGTTGAGCAGTCTTGATGACGGTTGTCCTCAACATGATTGGCTGTTCAAGAGGGAGCAAGAATGATTTGATGTCGGGAGGCGAATATAGATCGCTTCAAGGCCTTTTGTACAAGTTCGTCTTCCGAATTGTCCCGCCCTCGCGAGTCAATCCAATCCGGAGTGCACCGTTTGGTGGAGAGAGGAAATGTTTGACGGACTATAGGGCCGTCGATACCTCCCCCGTGGGTTACGGTCCCTTACGGATATCAAACGCTGGTCTAGAACATACTGCACTCTGCAGCTGGTGAGAATGCGCCATACTGTCCAGTTATTTTTATGCCTCAACGACGTCGGCTAGTATTCAGGGGAATTTAGATGATGACGTATCCGGGGACAGCTGGAAAGTGGACGAATTACCAATGGATGCTGTTATCACTAGGGGAACTCAGAGTTGAGCCGTAGGACCGTAGGACCGTAGCTCGTAGCTCGTTGCCGTGCCTACTGATGGGGCGGCTGATGGGAATTGAGAGT